>JACSZP010000966.1:0-11769 GCA_016161895.1 Pinna nobilis
GAAATACAGTAGACTCTTCATTATATCAATGGCTTGGGCAAATCCAAATGGGTCTTTAGGGGTGTGTGAGTTAATGCATATGCTTCTCTGTCTACATCAGTCCTGAAGGTGTTTTATGCCTTGTCACCATGAAATGGTAGAGTCATATAGTTTTAACCTTGTTCTGGCCATCTGTGATAATGAAATTTCTATTCATTTCCTCAGTCATACATTAATATTTCTAATTCTGGTATATGGATCTGCAGTGTTTTCCATAAGAACTGGCTGGCGGCCAAGTTAACCATTTCAAACGATTTTCTGACCGGTTCAAATCTAAGTTTCAAAAATTTTCTTTGGGGAGAACCCCAAGATCCCCCTTCTTTGCCTATTCAATTCACCCCCAGATCCCCTATCTTGGCCTGTTTGATACACTTTCAAGCCTGTTCAATTTAAATGAAGGGAAAACACCCGTATCTGCAACAAGAACAAGAAGGTTAAGTTTGAAATAGTTGGGCACAAATACTATTTTGCAGAGTTATGCATCATGAACTTAGAAAATTTCATAAATTTATTTTTTCTCTGACCTTTGCTAACAGTGTAGACATTTGTGATGCTCAGACACATCAAGTCCATGGAGGAATTGCTATATGTAAGATTTGGGTGCTATCGTGTTTAATTAATATTCTACAGTATGTCTGGTCACAAAAGGTTTTTGAAATGTTATAATGTTATAAGATACTCTACTGCTCAATGGCTACGAGGGCCAAGCATAGGCCATAATTTGAAACCCTATTCTGATGGGGTCGCTGTGGTAGGTGCGTTAGCCTTCTGATCGTGAGGTCTTAAGTTCAAATCCGAGCCACGCTCCTATTGGCTGTCCCTGTCTTTTAGATGATACAGAAAAATTTAAGGTTCTGTGTTTCAGTAGGTGTCAGTATGTTAAATAACCCTTACTGCTCTACAGCCATAAGTGCCAAGCATAGGAAAACTTTGTTGCCCTTCACTGGCACATGGTGACGTCTCTATATAAGTGAAATGTTCTCGAGTGGGATGTTAAACCACAATGCATCCAATAAACCAAAGCTTACACTGGCATCTCTATTTATGTGAAATATTCTTAGTGGGATGTTAGAGAAAATCATTGGTTTTTTTTACGCTGATAATAATCTTTTTTTCATTTACAGGGACAAAAATTCCAGTTCCAACATGAAGATCGACACTTTATCCTTCTTACACTGTATCCTGGTCCATCATAATGCTGCTGTGTTTCATCCACATGTCAAAATCCTTGTACCAGTAAGTATAAAAGGAGTATTTGTAAAATCAGTGGACTATAGAAAAAAAAAAAGTAATGAAGGAAAAAAAAATCACACAGCATAATACAAAAATCTGTCAAAGCTTAGTAGTCTTGTATTGCTCATACGTTATCCTGTTTGTAATGGCAGCTAGTATATCTTGCTATGTGCATGTTCTTGCAAATTCCAGTGTGTCTCACTTGTAGATTGTTCACCTTCAGATTGTGAGGTCAAGGTTTCAAATCTTACAGGAGCCCACAGATTTTACTTTTCGTGTAGATGTAGGCACATGAAAGACCCTTCACTGTTTAGTGCCCAAAGTTCAGAGCACTGGCCGCAATTTTAAAGCCATTCAACAACATTCATTGGGATCTCCATGTCTCCATATGAGTGAAATGTTCTTGAGTTGGGCATAAAGCAACAACACAAAAACAATTTTATCCTTTGTATTTTGGAATTTTGATTTTTAAGAATTCCTTGTTTTTCTGTTTATTTAGCCCATTGCTCATGCTGTGTCTGACCCATTCTACAAGATCACATCGGAAGCTTTGCTGGTAACTCAGCAACTGGTCAAAGTGATTAGGCCACTGGGTAAGATATCTAATACATTACTTCGCATATACATTGGAAACTCATTAATCTGGACACATTTGTTCCCAAGCAAATCATCCAAATATCCATAGATATGTGAAGTGTTAGGATTATTGAAACAAACTTCTCATAATTGCCAGTGCAATTTGAAAATTTTGCTTACTAGAATCGTCGTCTGGAAAATGAAGGATTCGGATTATTGTCGTCCGGATTAATGAGGCATTACTGTATTCCTTTTCTGATATATTGTATGTTAAAATCCCACACATGCTTGCATTCATACAGTCTGTATAGAAATACATGAACAATCTTTTGTTTGAATAGTTGCTGATTGTCATTGGTCATTCATGCAACTCCAGTTCATGAAGAGTGGTCATGGTTTTATGCTCAGGGCGGCGGTCAGATTGTGAGGTTGTGCACTTGAGTTCCCCACCTTTCCAGCAGAGGTAACAGGTTTTCCTTGTGCCTCTGATGAGACAGTAAAATCCTGAGGTTGTTTCACAGTAGATGTCTGCACATTAAAGAACCCTTGCTGCTCAATGACCGTAAAACCATGCATAGATAAGTTATGCTGCCCATTAAATGAAAGATTCCTGAGTGGGACGTTAACAGCAATAATCAACATCTGTTTATGTGTGTAAAAACAAACAATTTCCTGTCCATTGGATAAGATAGATAAACCTTAGGTTCTGTGTCACAGTATGTGTAAAACATTAGAGATCTCATACTGCACAGGATAAATTCCTTAGCACAATTCAAATTTGTGAAGCCTGCATCAATTTTTGTTGCCATAATATTACTCAAGAGACAATTCATTTGTGGCTCATTTTGTTGTATGGCCGATATCTGGTTTTATAGTTTATCACATCCAAATTGTGACATGTTTTCATAAAAATATTGCAACTGACACTTTGAAAAAGAAGATAAATTTAACACTAGGTATTCACATGCAGTTAATGTTAGTTTGAGTATAAGGGGCCACCAAGCTTAGTGGTTAGTCTGTTTGACTTCAGATTGTGAGGTCAAAAGTTTGAGCCCAAGTCACAGTGCAGTTGGCTGTCCCTGTCTTTTGGATGGGACAGTAAAAACCAATGTCACCACATCCAAGAACCCTCCTTGCTCTATGGCCATAAGTGCTGAGCATAGGCAAAATTTGTCACCGTTCAATGGCACACGGTGACGTCTCCATATAAGTGATAGATTCTTGAGTGGGATGTTAAACAACAATACAACAACAACAGCAAGTTTGAGTTTGATGCTGTGCAATTTTCTCATCCTTTGTTTAGAATTATTGTAACACTTTTGCAGAGACACCTATGAAGTTCGACTACAAACCATTTGTAAATGATCTGTATATTTGCACACTAACACGACTGAAAGCTGCGGATATTGACCAGGAAGTCAAAGAGCGAGCCATTTCCTGCATGTAAGTCTTACTCAGAATTAAAATGTTTCAATTGATTCACTTTGTGTAAAAAAAGCTATTTACCCCACATATTTATGACAAATGTCAATGTTACAGAGGTCTTGATGTTGGATCCCTGTGACTCAGTGATTTAATGTTATACTGGGCCCAGTTGTTCAACTGTTGGTTAAATTTCACCGAGGTTTAAATATAACCGAGCTTTGTGGAAATTTAGTAACTTAGCCTCAAGACTTTATCAAATTTACTAAATTTGATAGATTGTCTGACCAAAGGTTTGATTCAACCTCAACAATGATTTTTTAACCAACAAAGTTTATTTCTAGGCTGTATTTTAAACCTTGGTTATATTTAATCGAGGGTTAAAATTTAATTGGCTGATGAACAACTGGGCCCAGATCATGAGGCCTTGGGTTTTGAATCAGTGCCACCCTTTGTCCTTTGGATGAGACAGTAAAACATGAGAGCCAGTGTCACAGTAGATGTCAGCATTTCGAAAATCATCACCACTACTCAGTGACTATAAGTGCAGAGCATAGACCAAGTTTGTAGCATTTCAGTGGCAAATGGTGATGTGAAAGATTCTTGAGTGGGACGTTAAACATCATAGTGTACAACCAACCAAGCCTAGAGGTTGAAACACCAGCCTGATGTATAGTGGGGTCTCAGTTTTAAATCCAGGCCAGATTAACTTGAGTCGTTAATCGTAAATTATTCAAAATTTTTTGTTTTCAAAGGCTTGGTACTAGGAGCAAAAGTTGCAGGTCATGAGGATATTACCTTAGATACAGAGAATCATGACACATATTTTGACTCATGCCTCAGCAGGTAACAGTCAAATCTGTCCTGTGTGTTCAGGGCAAAAAGAAATGTGATGGTGAATCACTTTTTGATTTTCTTGGTTACATCGTAGAGTTTGATTTTAGTTAACATAATATTTGAATTGGAAAAGGTCGTTTGCTTCTCCTGTCCTATGGATGATACAGTATGGTATGGTATTGATGTTTAACGTCCCACTCAAGAATATTTCACTCATATGGAGACGTCATCGTGTGCCCGTGAAGGGCTTCAAATTTTGCCTGTGCTTGGCACTGTTGACCGTAGAGTAGGGAGGGTTCTTTAACGTGCCAACACCTGCTGTGACACGGGACCTCGGTTTTTACTGTCTCATCCGAAAGACAGGGACGGCCAACCGAGGAGTGGCGCTTCGCTACTTGAACCTGGATATTTGGATTTGCTGTCGAACATGCTAACCACTCAGTCACAGAGGCCCTGATGATAGTCAAAACTGATGTCCTGTGCCATAGGTAGATGTAGCCATGTTTAAGAACCCACAGTGCTTGATGGATGTAAGTGTAAAGCACAGACCAATATTGAAGCCCTTCGTTAGTATTCTGTGATGTCAACAACAACATAACATTTGAAAATCTTTCGTTTTTCTTGTAAGTTTTATTGTGATATTCATTTAGAGTACTTTGATCTCGAGATCTATACATTTACAGGGGACAGCTGATCAGAAACTTAGGAGACAGTCTAACCTCTGAACTGAGAGAGTGTTTACCAATATTCCTGGAAAGATTGAAAAATGAGATCACTAGACTGACAGCTGTGAAGGCGCTCACCATGATAGCTGGGTAAGTGACAATGGTCCAGAGATGCAAGTTTTCTGGATTTTTTCGGAAATCTGGGTTTTATTCTTCTCCAGACTCAATTCTGGATTTTTCAATAATTCCGGGAAAATGTTGTCTTTTTTGTCATTTGACTCTAAATTTAGTATCGCCGCTGTTTGTAAAAAATCAGTTTATGATCTTCACAAGCTCCCAGGAAATTGCTAGAAATAATCTCTGACCATCTAGAACTTTAGAGCTTCCAGAGGCCTAGGCAGCCCCCAGAGGCCTAGGCGGGCAGCCCCCGGCCTGTTTAGGCTAAGATAGTATTTTCAGGGTTTTTTGTATTGCCCTGCTTGCATCACTGATGGTCAAGGTCAAGTAATGAGACAAAGATCAAATAATGATTATTGATATAGATAAAAGTCAAACTACAGAACTCACAAGATCTTAGTCAACATTACTGGAGAGACAGAAATAATAAGAATACCTGACTGAAGACAGACATGGCACAATAATTTTTTGTGGGATTAATAGCTATCGTCAAGGTCTTATGATAAGGCTAAGGTCAAATGATGAAGGTAAGTTCAAAATGTTGGAGTAAAATATAGAAGAGCTGTTGTGACTCCATGGTTGAGCGTTAATGTTCAGGCTGACTTGTTGAGGGCTTCAGCCTGTCGAATGTTCTTTTCTAGTCTTTTAATGAGACAGTAAATACCAAAGTCTCATTTCACAGTATGGTTCAGAATTCTGCTTTTTAAATATCCCTCAGTGCTAATTTGCGCTAAGTAAAAAAAAAAGCATAAAAGATGTGTAAGAGAGATTTTACACTTTGTGCAGGGGGCAGGGTAATTTTACCTGAGTATCAGAGATTTTCAGTCCACAATGGGACTTAAATGTAGTACCTCTGTCCCACTTGTCATACCCAATTATATGGTAAGACCACAAAGTGTTCAAAACTACACTCCCAACTAACCAGCCTGAAAAAATTCATCAATTGCAAAATTAGTGATAATATCCACAGCTTTAGGATTGGTAGGCATTCTGTTTTATGCCTCCATCGCATAAAATGGTGCCAGACATAAATTGTTCAGGATACAAGATTTGAGCATTTATCTTGGTTTTACTACACTTAAGTTCCATCTGAAGTATCCATTACTGATTAATTTTATGTTTTATTATGTTTAAAGGTCACCACTGAAGATTGAATTGAAATCTGTTCTGGTAAGTTCCTATTATTTTTTTCAGTTCATTAATGTAGTTAAGATTAAATTAATTTTCAGTCCCATAGTAGGAGGAGAATGGCTGCAATTGCTCTGTAATAGAGCACCTGCTGCAGATAAAGAGGTTTTGGATTTGAGCCTTGATGGGGAGGCATTTGGCCTTTCTTTTCCTTCAGACGAGACAGTATAAAGGAGGTCCTGTGTCACAGCATATGCTGGCAAGTTTAAGAACACTCATTCTTGAAGTGCTTAGCATTGGCCAAAATTTGTAATCCTTCACCAGCAACCAGTGTCTAGCATACCCTGCTGTGCCTCTCTGAGTATCCTTCAACAATTCACAAATGTTCTGGAGCCTCTGTGGCCGAGTGGTTAGTGTACTGTAAATCCAGAAATTTTCGTGGAACTTTATTTTTGCGAATCAGTAGTTGCATAATTGTTAGCGACACTATATTTCCGCGTATGTGAATGTTTACTTAATAGTTTATGCTTAATGGCCCTTGCTAATGTTAGTTTAGAATATTTAGCGAGAACTTTATTTTCGCGATTAAGTTTCCTCGCGTAAATACGCGAAAATAAAATTCTCGCGAATAAAACCGGATCTACAGTATTCGACTTTGAGCCGAGGGCCCCGGGGTTCAATTCCCACAGCGCCACTCCACGGTTGGCCGTCCCTGTCTTTCGGATGTGAGAGTAAAAACCGAAGTCCTGTGTCACAGTAGGTGTTGGCACGTTAAAGAACCCTCCCTGCTCTACGGCCAGCAGTGCCAATCACAGGCAAAATTTGTAGCCCTTCACCGGCACACCGTGACGTCTCCATTTGAGTGAAATATTCTTGAGTGGGACGTTAAAAAACAACGCAACAACTACAACAATAAGTGTTCTCCTCATATAAAATTTCCATGTCAATACCAGTTTATGTATGGCTAAACACAAGGGCATAGCAGTAGGCAAAGAACTGAGTCAATTTTGTTATAGCTGTTTTTGAATTCCTTTTCACATTTTCATTTATTTCCAATTTTCATTATAAGATCTTGTATTTCTCTCTTTTTGCAGGATGAGGGTATCCCAATTTTAGCATCATTCTTACGGAAAAACCAGAGAGCATTAAAATTAAGTACGCTTACATGTCTGGATGTGCTGGTCAGGTGTTATGGTATGTTATTGTGTATCCCTTTGTTGTTTTGTAATTATGGGTTATTTAACTTTTTAACCCCTGAAATCTAATGGACCCTTCCTTAAATCAGTGACTTAGGCAAATCAAAATGTGTCTTTAGGGGTGATTCGGTTAAAGACAAAAGATCATAGGCAATCACTTTGTACTTTTTTTCCTTCAGTCTGAACATTGAAATAAAATAAACCATCCGATCTAGATGTTCTAGAGGAGCCCTATGTTATTGAAATAAAATAAACCATCCGATCTAGATGTTCTAGAGGAGCCCTATGTTATATTGTTTTGTTCCTTTATTTCACACCTACAGGTGAAATGTTCCTTGACCAAGCTTTTGATATTTATAGCAAAAGCCAGGTCATTTACACAGGGCATGGGGAACCAATGATCCATGTCACAGCATGATAGATACTGCTTGTTACTCAATGATCATAGTTGCTGAGCATAAGTCAAAATTTGTAGCGTCCACAACATTTCGTGACTTCTCCATTAGAGTGAAATATTTTCAAGTTGGACGATGAACAAAAAGAAAATTACAACATCTGTACTCTATTGTCATAATTTATTTTCTGAATACCATTTCATTCACAATTTTATTCAGAGAATTTATTTCATCAACTGCATAAAAAGTTGATAGATGTTGCTTCTTTTGGACAAAGCTTTTTGGCATGGGTGTTTTCAGTACTGCCAGTACTTTGATATTTGTCACAAAATATTTTCTAAATGACATTTCATTCACAATATTACTCAGAGAATTTATTTCATCAACTGCATAAAAAGTTGGTAACTTGCTTTTTTTGTACACAGCTTTTTGGCATGGGTATTGTCAGTTCTGTCAGTGCTTTGATTTTATTTCAGGCACGATCCTGTCACCTGGTATGATACATGAGATGATGATGGAGATGCCGCCACTTATCAGTGAGAATGACCTCCATGTATCTCAGGTGAGAAATTAAATCTTGTAGTTATTTAACTCAAAGTGAAAATCTCTTCCCTGGCTTACTTGACACTTGTGAACATGATAAATTGCATTAGCCTAGCAGAATAGAAATTTAACAGTAGGAATGTACAGTTTCTACCCTCTATTTTATGAGTCCTGCTGTCCACACTTTAGATAACTTTCTCTGAGTGTAAAGACAAGACAATTTTTAAAGGTTTTATGCAGATATTTATGACATTTGTTTTTCAAATTGATTTCTTTTGGGTTTTTTATGCGAAACTGAACCATTAAATTTCTATTTTTATCTAAATACCAAACATTTAGTCGAATAAACACACAATTTTACAGTTTGGATGAAATATTTCATCAGATTTGTTTTAATCCTGTCACTACTGCAGATCGTAATAGACTGGTCCAACACAATAGAAAGGAGCATACTACTTTGATACTTAGGGAAGAAAGGATTAATACACTGATTACTGGTTTTTCTTTAATTTTTTCAAAACTGAACTGTGGAATGTTTATTTTTTTCAGTTGACACTTAATCTTCTGACCTCCATTTCCAAAATCCACAAGTCTTGTATGGCTACAATTCCAAATGAAATATTACCACAAATACTGGTTTTGATACAGTCCCCGCTACTACAAGGTGGCGCTCTTGGTGCTTTATTGGAGTTCTTCCAGGCGTTGGTGGCCACAGGTTTACCAAAACTAGGATTTAGAGATCTCTTACAGGTATGGCTTTGGCAAAGTGTCTGTAATGTATAATCTATGTTTCTATATTTGGTGATTATAATACTGCATATTGAGTTTTATCAGCAATGCGTTTGTCTCATTCATCTAAATTGTATGGTATGGTATGGTATTGTTTTTTTGAACCCACTCAAGAATATTTCACTCATATGGAGACGTCACCGTGTGCCGGTGAAGGGCTACAAATTTTGCCTATGCTCAGCACTGTTGGCCCGTAGAGCAGGGAGGGTTCTTTAACGTGCCAACACCTACTGTGACACAGGACTTCGGTTTTTACTGTCTCATCAGAAAGACAGGAAAGGCGAAATGCGGAGTGGCGCTATGCGGCTCGAACTCAGATCTTTCTTTTCGCAGTCGAACTCATCTAAATTTTACTTTGAGATTTTTGTCACATTTATGTTGTTTTTTTTTCTCGATGATAGCCAGACAAATTCAGGGGAACCCTGCTATTAAGACCACCTAGGTGACTGGCTGAATTAAAGTCTAATTAACTAATTAGGTTAATACTAATTGGTACTAATTAATTTGTTATCATACTAATTAGGTCTAATTAGTGAGGTGGTCCCATTTGAGGTTTTAATAGCATAAATAATGACTGGCAGACTGTATACTGATGGTAATTATTTCTATGAGGTGATCTTCAGGTGAGGGTTCACTGTATTATGGTATTTCTGGCTACTTCAGGATGATGATTTTTATTGTCCTATTACTGATGGCAATTGCATGAATAGTGTTGAAACATGCAAATCTCTTTCACTGCTTCCTACTCCAAATCAGTAGCTTATGTGCCCTCTAGATTCAGTCGCTGCTTCTACTCTCCTTACCATTTACCCCATCAAGGTGTTTATTGCCCTTTTAGGGATAACATTCCTCCCCTGAATGTGGGTCTGCGTGAGTTGAGCAACATTATATGGGATGTTTAAACTTTATTTATTTTACTACGATTAACAAACAAGTTTCGACAACTTATATTAATGTCTCTGGTTGGCTCAGATGTCGGCGTGCGGGGGGCCCTTACTGTGGGAGGAAAGCGGAGTGCCCGGAGAAAACCTACATGTCCAAGCTGGTGACCACAATACCATCTCACATACTCCCTTGCCGAGGCTTGAGCCCGGGGTGCATTAGTGAGAAGCGAGCATGCAAACCACTACACTACTCGGACACCCTATATATATGGGATGTTGACATATTTCCTAACCCTCCTATCCAGCTTGTCCCACAAATGCTCAATTGGGGACAGATCTGGACTGTATGGTGGCCAATCAAGAGCTGGAACGTTGTTTGGTGTCTGTGACAAACCCATGCAACACAGGGTCTCATGTTTTCATTGTGCAATATAAGGCTATGAATAAGATCTAATCTCAATATCTTACTGCTGTAAGATTGCCATGAATAACCCTGCAAGGTTTTTCGCACCTTGAGATATACCTGCCCATACCATAACAGGGGCCCTTTTCACAAAAAAATGTTACGACCAAAATCACTCTAATTTGTAAGTCAGTAATTTTTCAATTGATCATATTTTGTACATTTTATGATAAAAATAACTAATTGTGATGAAAATTGATTTACTTGAATGATATAAGTCAGATTATGGCTATATTTATTTATTTACATTTAGAATTTGTCAAATAAACAATATTAAAATTTCATACACCTATGACTAAGAGCGATTTTTATTGTAAGATTCTTTGTGAAAAGGGCTGCAGGCCCTTAGCATAGGTTCAGCATTTGAAAGGCCAGCATCTTCTTCATATGACTGAAATGGTGTCAGAAGTGGTTCAAGATATCATTAAAACCAGTAAACTTAGATTTTAAGTACTGTTCATTTTCAGATGCTGATTACTCCAGTATATAACCCCAGCTCATCAACCAATGCTGGCTTTGCTGTTCACAAACAGGTCAGTAACTCATAGTCTTGTAAAGGAAGATAACTTGTGACTTTTGCAGTAATAACTGCATATCAAGAGAAATAAGTGAATGAATAATGTTTTGAATTTTGTAGCAGATAAATTTGTCTATAAGGGGAGATAAATGTAGGAAAATGTGATGGAGTTTGTAGCAGATACAGTGATAATTTGATATCTGGGGAAATAATTAAAAAATCATGGAATACTGTATACAAAGTTATTTTTGCCCTGTGTTATTTTCGCCCTAATGCGATTGCAAACAGTTTCGTCCTGTTTTAAATTCGCGCGTTTTCATCATAATTCTATTCAATGAATTTACCATTTCGAATTCGCCCAGTTTTGAATTCCCCTGGTCATGGGGCGAAAGGGGCGAAAATAAAACGGGGGCGAAAATTTCCCTGTATACAGTACATTGGATTAATGGTATAGCCTAAACTTGTACCCTTGGATGTGCTTAATAGTTCATTAGTGTGATTGTACCTTTGTTCGGGGCTTGGATACATAGATAAAAAATTCTAGTTTTATAACTAAGGAGAAAAAAACCCCAAAGATGTTGACTATATCCAGCCTTGAATTTAGTGTTGAAAGTACTAAAATGATGTTCAGAAGGGACCTTATATTTCCTATTGAAACATTATATTAAATGCTTATTTGTTGTGCAGGCATTCCATTCCATAGCTAAATGTGTAGCGGCCCTAACCATGAAGAGTCCAAACGAAGTCAACAACGTGGTCAGTCAGTTTGTCAAAGATGTCAAGAACAGCAAGTCATCTGACTCAATCAGACTCTTTGCTTTATTAGCACTGGGAGAAATTGGCAAGCATATGTAAGTACTTATACACCAAGGTATTCCATCGTTAACTTCCCATGTCTATTTCTC
>JACSZP010000971.1:0-30884 GCA_016161895.1 Pinna nobilis
TTCATCTAACCACATACACAACTGACATCTTGATCTAACCATTAAGATATCTGAGCAGTTTCACATACTGTAAATCAAGATTTTAATGAAACTTTATTTTGGCGACTCGGGTGTCTCAGAATTATTCCCAAGTCCCAAGAGAGTACTTTTTAGACTATATGGGCAAAGGTAACAATCCTAGATGTGTGGTGCACATTTATGCTGGGGAAGAATATTTAGCGACTATAATAATGGTACTCCAACAATTTTTGTCTAATTTCAAAATTTGGCGGTACCTGAGCAATTTTTGTCTAATTTCAAAATGTTGCATCATTTGCTGAATATATCATACAAACTATAAAGAAACTCCAGAACTTGTTTAACATGTTGGCAATGCAACAGATGACAAACATTCCCTAAGAAAAAGTACACAGACAGGCCAATATGGCTGCTGCAACTATGTAGCTTACAGGAAGATAGCCAGTACACATTATGGTACCTGACTCAGTACACCTTACAACCTGCGTTTCCACTTCAGAACTGTTTGGTATTTCCATTTTACTGCTGTTTAAAGCAAATTAATAGGAAGATCAGATGTCAATGAAAGGCAGAGGAAATACTACTCCCTGTCTTAATCTTAATTAGTTTTCCAAAATTTGTATCTTTGTTCGTCTTTACCAAGCCTTCTCTATAAGAATCAATGAGACTGAGAGAGAATGGCAATGTTGATAAGTAATTTGCCATGTGCAGAATTCTCCATGCTTCAGACTTAACTGTAGTTATATGCATGTGTAAAGATTTACAAAGTGTAATGAGGGCAAAGCACAGAGCGACCAAAGCTTATCTCAGTCTTTTTTTCTCATTTTTCTTTGCATTTCCTTTGCATAATATCCAAAAATAACAAGACCTGCACAACTCAGTAACTATAGAATCAAACAGAATGTAGCCCTAGATCCTAAACAATAAGACAAAAATGAAATGTTCATTTAAACAACTTCTCTAATACAAACCAGTTTGACAGTTTCTTGTCTTAGGTCAATAGAACCTAGTTTATCTAAAACGACCATTGGAAATTGTAAACTGAGGTTACACACATATATAAATTGCTTAAACATGCAATTAAGGAGCTGAGTTACACGAACAAAACTTCCCCCATATCGTCATGATCTACTTACAAAGTATGGAGTTTTTCCAATCCCCAGAAGGCACCATCTTTGAATTCTGATATGGCATTCTTCTTCAACTTCAGTAACTGCAATTTCTTCAGATTTTTGAAAGTCAGTCCTTTTATCTGCACTAATCGATTCTTTGACATTTCCCTGTCAAGAACAAGAGATACAGATTGAGTCTTCATCCGTTATGTAATTTCATCTCAAAAGACCTTACATGCATCTTTATGATAGTCTGTACTGTGGAATGTACAGGCAATAATTCTTGTGCTACACCTTAATGCAAAATGTGCAGCACTATTGGTAATACAACTTATGTGACATCTTCCTATAGGTTATATCATTTGTGTTGCACTTTTAAATATTGGCTGGTAAATCTTGCTGTTACATTTTTGTACAGATAATACTATTTGATATGCTATGCCATTCTACAATTAGTGTAAGTAGCTATTGACACACCAGAGCACTTCTGAGATTTGGCTAGTCAAGCAATCTCTGAGAACTTGGCAGAATTATCTGAAAACCTCATAGTCTTTCCTTGACTTGTGAATATGACAAAAGCAAAACTCTTCTTCCTTGCATGTTACTTTGACAGATATTTTAACAACATACTCATTACTATAAAACCAATCTATTATCAGGGCTAGAAATTAGAACTGGTCCGCTGGCCAGTGGCCAGTAAATAATCCATTGGGCCAGTAAAATTCTCATCTGAACTGGCCCTGTTGTCCAGTAGAAATTCAAAAAAGAAAAGGCTACTCTGTATACTTAAATTATGCGTATATGAATTATCAAAATAATATATTCCATTTTTTTTATCATAAATGAAAGTATCCTGTCATTCACACTGTATCTTTTTTATGTGGGCCAGTAGATTTTTGGTGGGGCCAGTAGATATTCTAAACTATTGGCCCTGTGGGCCACTTAGGAAAAAGGGTTAATTTCGAGCCCTGTATTATGTATGTAATATAGACAAAGACAATGTATTATGTATAATGATACGATACATCTATGGTGCACCCCTGCATACTTACAATGACACCAGATTCCTCAGTTTAGCAAACAGATCTATGGAAATTTCTGAAATTTTATTCTTGTTCATCTTGAGTGTTTCCAGTGATGTCAAGTTGTCAAGGCAACCAAGTTCAAAAGATTCCAAATTATTGTTGTTCAAAGTCCTGGAATAGAATACAAGAAAATCTTAGCTTATTTGTGACAACAAACTTGGTTCTAATATCAGATCCATAACTTTGGTCATTTTTCATACAAAATCAAAATCCTTCATAGTTGAGCAAGCAATTTTCATATATCTCCTATTATGAGCCATTGATGAGAAAATGGACCCTTGTAATGAAATTTTTAATTCATAATAAAAATCAATTTGTAACTTAATTTGATAAAGTTATGACTCTAGGTAATTGAAGATTGAGCATCAAAAACTTGAAACTTTGCCGTGCCTTTAAAATAATAATTTTTGTTATTAAAAGACTTCATATTCTACAGGTGTTGAGTATCATAAAAAGGAAATATTTTAAAAAAATCAAACAAGTAGTAATTTTTATGTTACAACTGCAGTTTCATACATGCATAACTCTCAAGTTCAAAGATATAAAACAGTTGCAACATCAAATTCTTATATTTCATTTTTCACTATGGAGCATGATCATAATGCCCAGCTGTAACAAGGTAGGTCATCCACACCTATTGTAAATAAATTTCGCAACAGTGCCTTTGTACAAGAATTAAATTTAATGTCAAATTTGCCATTCCAAGAAAATAAAATTTTCAATTAAGTTTCATTTTTGACTTAGAGTCGGAAATGAGTGATGGCTACAAAGACTGTAACATTATAATGCACTGACTGACACCTGGTGTGTACTTATGATTTTATGCCAAACAAAGTTAAAATCTGTCACCAAATTATTGTGCGAAGAGATTTACTGCCTCTGCTAATGAAATTTTTGACACAGAATGACTACCCCGTCTGTCCCAGGAATAAACACAAGCACCGACACTTCTTTAATGTCAATACATAAACTTGATTATGTCATTAGCATCATCTCACACCATAGCTGACATTTTGTTGGAGGCTAGTGTTGGCGCTAATTCGGAGGGGGTATGATTTGTAACAATTTGTCTCCATGTAACATTACACTGTCTAGATTCCCAGACTAACGGCAATTATCATGTCAACACTCTCAGCTCTGGGTTTGTTTACAGAACAGATTTTGATGAAAAAAGCAATCAGCTAACTTATAGAAATGAGATGTTACAGGGGTACATTACCTATGAAAACATTAACACTTATTTTCACCTATTTTCAATATAGATTCAATGCCTTAAATAGTCCTTGCCTGGAGTTCAATAAGCCTGTTATAAATACATTAACTTCACAAGTAATCAATGACCTAAAGTCAATATTTTATTTGTCTACAATTAGTTGACTTCAATTTGTCAATAATGTCAATATGTCCTTGAGACAGAAATAAAATTAAGTATTGAAACATCAAATGGACCCTTACAGCGATGTGACCTACCCTTTTCTTTTCCGCTAGTCTAGTTTATGTAATGTCAGTGCTAAGATTCCAAAAAAGGAATTTCCTACTGACTGTTACAAAGTTTTTAAGTTAAGGTCTACTGTGAGACCCATGGAAATTTAACAAATTTTCATCATACTCTTTTGATTTGGAATCAAATCAGTCTAACCTGCCTTAGCAACCCACTGAATTAAATGACTACCTGTCACTGCTTGATCACCTGAATTAAGAGACCACCTGTTATATCTGTGATTCTTTTTGCTCCTCCCTTGGACAGTCTCTTAAAGGAGTTTAGAATGTAATTCAAACTGAATGTAATTTGGAAGTCAAGACAAAGTTGGTAATATCTGTTCATAACTTGGTACATTTTCTAAACAATCTTCAACTTATGCCAAAAGCTGAGTACTTGGTATATGAATAGTTGTTGCTGTATACTAATGACTTAGTTTTGTCAAATCCAAGATCTAAATCCTGGGACCTCATACACACAAGGCAAAAACTCCAACTAACAACTAGACCACTGAGGCTGTCTATTCCATGTACATAATAATATCAAAAGATGAACACTTCTTAGATACTTACAGTTTTGATAGGCTGTTATTCGCAGGAAATACACCCGGCATTATGTCTGTTAATCCATTGTGGTTCATCTCTAGGACCTTCAGCTGCGGCATGTGAGCCAAAAATTCCATGGCTAAAGTCTGGATGTTGTTCTGGTTCCTGTAAAAACAATAGACATTTAGTCAGATAAGGTCAATCCCAATGCATTTGTTTTTAGTTTTCTCAATTTTTACATCACTTTCAACATTATTCAAATTAACTCAGCAACAGCATGATCCAGCTGACACATGCATAATGTTGTCATTTGCTAAGGACTTAATCCTATGTAGCAAGAAATCTGGATTCTGACAACCTAACCCTTGACCTGGGAAATTGGACTTGACTGGCTCACTGCACGTAGGATATACTACAGCTGGGATTCCTACTGGGGAGACATGATAAGCTCTTAATTCTTCAATTATCAAAATCAATGAAGGTCACTCCAATATGATATCCAATGAAATAATTTTACATATACAATTATAATAATGTAGATAACTGATGAATCTATGAGTGAGAAAAAGAATAAAAATAACAGAAGAACCAGACAAACAGGGTTTGTCCACTCATGAATTGACAAGAGAGAGAGAGAGAGAGAGAGAGAGAGAGAGAGAGAGAGAGAGATAGATTTACACAGTTAGGTGATTCTACCTGTTCTATTTAATAGATAAGTTGTTAATGTTCTAAATTTATCATTTATCTTGTGATATCATTACAAAAGAAAACTGTAACACGGTCCTGCTGTAAATACGTTTATTTAATACATTTTTCTTTTTCTTTCCTAATTATTATTCTTTTGCTATCCAACCACTTTGAACAGCTCAGATAAAAATTTTCTAATTTCTTTAGAAGATCCCATTGTGTTGCGTGTTTTATCTAGCGATACAAATTTAAATTAAATTCTGAACAGTACAAAAACTGTGTAATCATTTATACGCTGCCTTTAAAGTGCATTCCAGACACAACAAAAGGCTGCGGTAGACTTAATACTATCTTCCACATCGGGAGTATCATTAGTATCTCCACACAGGTGTGTGCTCCATTTACCAACGGTGTAAAGGTAGCACAAAGTTACACAAACTTATTATATGGAAACACTACATACAACACTCAACCTTCCCCCTTATACCTCATCATTACTTCTAGTAAAGCTCCAATTCAAAAATTTATGTCATCCACGGTTTTGAAAAAAACATTTCAGTGTCCACTCTCTTTATTACAGAGACCAATCCTGACCTTTTCTAATATATTTACTTAAACAAAGGGTGGGGTGAAGCAGGTGTCTAACAAAGCTAGTATTTATCAAATTTGTAACACTAACATTTACCGATATTCTTTTGTAACACTAACATGTACCGGTATTCTTTTCTTTTCGTCATGATAGAAAAATTAGATAAATAAAATGAGGTATGGAAAATGTAAAAAAAAAATTCTTTTGTTAGAAGATTATCAACTTAGAAACTCCATAAATTTAAATTTATGTGAAAAAAGTAAAGGTACTGCGTACAAATAAAATCACGACTCCCTATCTAGGCACCTCACAGTGATGGACACATATAATCTGACTAACATAACTTTAGCACTACCCTAACTGAGCCCCACACCAGTTCAACACAGCAGAGAACATTTGCTTATTGGGAAGTATGACATGATAAATTTGTATCATAACATAACCCTCACATACTCTGTGTAGAAATGAAAAATTGCTTCATGAAAAGGTGTTCAGTTTATCAAAGAAGTATGATGTGTGTGGGCAATCATCACACCTGATACAAAAGCTATACCTGAAAATGATAGAGAGACAAGAGGAGAGAAGAGAGACACATGCGATGTGGGCAATAAATGCAAGTGATCAATACAAAAGTTATACCTGAAAATGATAGAGAGAAGAGAGGAAAGGAGCATGTGATAGGTGGAGGAGAGAGAAAAAAAGAAGTTAAGAAGAAGCAATAGAGAGAAAAATACATAAAAAAAGACAAGAGATCTGATACAAACTACATGTGTTGTAACGACATGGGGAAGCAAACAGAGGTTAAGAAGTAGATATGAAAAGTTAATAAACAGGTGGATAATACCACGTCATAACACACACCTTATCACCTGCTGACAAATTAACTGTTTTAAAGGGCTTGTTCAGGGCTCACAACTTACAACAAACTAGCTTGGATTACATTGCTTAGGTAACTTAGAAATTATTTCATTTCAATATTATTTTTGAAACAAAACAAAGAATTTAAAAAAAAAAAACAGAACAAAATTAACTTTTCAAGAAAATGTAAAGAAGCAGAATGACAGTAAATTTAGGTACATGTATAAAAGAATTTAAGATGATAGATTTTATAGTTTAAAAGACAATAGCTTGATAATTTTAAATACAAATATACATGTATTTTACATACATAACAGAATTTCTGCCATTCTTTTTCTTTTCAAAGTGCTTTACTAGACTCAAACCAGAGACTGACAGGCAAGATGTGATCACAACATTGACACAAATATGGCCGGTTTCCCATACTACATGTAGTAGATATTAGAGAATTTTGTATACTAATAAGTGTTAGTGTGTACACAACTAAATCAAGATGTTACTCGCCAAAACAGGGAGACTGTCTGTACAAATACGAGGATTTCTCGTGAACAAGATATAATTCAAATCCAGACAGCTACTTACAATTCCATGGTGCGAAGATTTGACAAGCCTTTCAGTTTGGGAACTTCCACTAATTGATTATGATTGATTTTCCTGGAAAGAGAACAAGATTTTTGACATGTACACAAACACACTCCAGTGGAGGATACTAAACACTCAATTATCAGCAAGATTCATTATATACTTCACATTATGTAGTTGTACCACACAAGAAATCTTCATAACGATGTTACATCTCAAACTTTTGTTTTATAAAATAAAATTGATTTATTACCAAAAAAGTTTCAAGTCTCCGCACACTGACTGTCCTGTTACCACAGTAATTTATTTATCTGGGCAATCTCAGTGAATCTGAAGGCAGGGAGTCTTTATTTTAGATATATATGCATGTACTATGATTTAAAAAAAGATTCCATCAATGAACATTTTTCATGATTTGAACATTCAATAACCTCATACAGGGCTCAAATTTGCACAGGCCAGAGTTCCTTTTAAAATCTGGCCTTATCATTAAGAAAAGAAAATGGTTAAAAGCTGATTTGAATTATCATTATGCCCTTTTGTAAATCCTTCATTCAGGTATGGTATTGTTGTTTAACGTCCCAATCAAGAATATTTCACTCACATGGAGATGTCGCCGTGTGCTGGTGAAGGGCTACAAATTTTGCCTATGGCACGAGACTACTGGCCGTAGAGCAGGGAGGGTTCTTTAACGTGCCAACACCTACTGTGACATGGGACCTCAGTTTTTACCGTCTCATCTGAAAGACAGGGACGGCCAACCATGGAGTGGTGCTACGCGGCTCAAACCCGGATCTTCCGATTTGCACTCGGCCACGGAGGGCCCAAATCTATCAATCAGTCTATCTCATCCATGATGAAAATTGAAAGTATCATGTCTTGCCATTGTGTTACACACAAAATATATTTTTTTATAGTTGCATGTATTCATGGGCCTATAAAAGTTATGCTGGGAAAAAGGGAATCTTAGCTGTTAACGTGGACATCGCCATCCAGGGAGGGAGAAGGGGAAGGGGTGTGGATGTTATATTGTTAATTTTTGGTGAAGGGGAAGGGGTATTGATGTTAAATTGTTAATTTTTAACTCTTTTATTGTGGCCACCCATCACCTTGGGGTAAAATGTGAATTTTAAGCTCTGCTATTGTGGCAAGTTCTCCTTGAGGAACATATTAATGTAATTATGACTTCCATGTGATATCGACACATTTAATTGCAGCTGTTCTCAGTTAAATGCAGTTAGATAAGAGGAAACTAGAGACATGAACTCTTCATAACTCTATGTACAAACTTCAAAAGTTTGGCATTATAATGTAAGGCATATGTATACAATTTCGCACAAAAACTCTCATCCATCTCAGGGTACAAACATGCGTTCACCAGACACATGCTTACAGAGAGGGAGAAAACAATCACGTCATATAGCAGATCGCGGCCTGGGTCCGTACCTCTACCTGTACCTGTTCAATTGGGAATACCTTGGAATGCACACAAGCAGTTGATAAAACTAAATCAAACTATGGCTGTCAGTTTTTCGTGACCCAATGTAACAGATTTATGGTAGACAAGAATTGGGATTGCTTAATCGATTGATAGAGTGTCAATACTGGTAAAACCTTGTTGCGTGGATCAACCAAGAGCAGACTACAACCAAATATATGTTTGTTTAAGAGATAAACTGCTTAGTGTTATTGGGGCCACATCAATTGACAACTCTTTGCTGTGAAATCTAACAAGTTCTGTGTGAAAAAAAAGACTTTTATCTCTGCTTTGAAACTTCACACAGTGGACAAACAAATCAAATTTCATATCTAGAATAGCAACATCTGGGGGAAGAATTTAATTTCCTTTGCTAAGGAAAGAGAAAATTCTGATACTGCCTTATCAAACATAAGTGTTGGGAAAACATATGGCCTTAGACTGGGGCTGATTAAACTGTTACATGGCAGATATACCATGTTACACAAGAGGAAAAAAAATCTGAGCTATCAGAATTTGAGATATCAAGTCATATCTTTTTTAAAAACAGTATTTCCTGTTACTATTTTTACTACATTATCCGAAAGTCATGGATTCTTATTTTACTGAGTAGAAGATTTCTTCAAAATGTGACTGTTAACATATAATAGACATTTCTAACATCTTGCCAATTTGTATTGCTACCAGCAAGTCCTTCATCCAATCATTAATAATATATCATGTTTGACATGGAGTTGAAAAAAAAAATTTGAGGATAAAACAGATGACTTCACTAGTATGAAAAAATTATGAAAAACAGAAAATTTGATTTAAGGGTGATTTCATTCTATTCAAACCTTCAAACTTCTTATTTACCTAGATAAAATAAAGGATTCCACCCCATTTATCATATCTCATGTGCCTTTTTTAGCCTGGTGCTCCCATATTGAACTATCTCACAAAAGTCCTAATCCAAACATCCTTACTTTTATCATGACAGAATTTCCATTAAAATCACTGGACAAGTAGCTCATATGTTGGGATGGCCAAAGGCTTTGGATTTAAGCTTGTCCCGGGACAAAGAGGGCAAAATGCATGTCCTCGAACCCCTCTATGCTAGGACACATACTCCAACATTGTACAATACAATATGACTGGGAGCATACTGGCACACATGGCAGAACGGATGCTGGCCTGCCACTTTTTCCCAGTTCATCAGTTACCCTCTTTTGTCTTTACTTACAATCATATCAGATATACGATCACTTTCACACGTCAAAAAACTGCACGTAAATTGCCCAGTATGCGCCATTATCTATAATACACTACAAAAGTTCAGCACATAGTTATAAAATGTCACATTTCTAAAAAGATACTAGACTGGTAACAAAATTTTAAACTTACAGAGATTCCAAGGAGCCCAGCTGCTGGAAGGCAGATTCATTTAACAGTCGAATCTGGTTGTTACTTATATCCCTGTAAAAAATATAGAAGAAAAGTGTTATAAAAGTCAAGTGTCATCATAGGACTATCACTACCTGGACATCTCAGACTTACATGTAGTATGATAGAAAAACCTCAGCAAGGTCTGATAAAAGAAAGCTAATCATAATAATATAAACTAAAAATGCATAGTAAAACCAAATGAAGAGATCACCATTTCATGGGCCGAACATTTTTTTTTTATTCAAGACCAGGTATCGTATATGAACACAACATGTATGACACTATCATATATATGAGGATTGATTATGTTATCTAGCTCTTCTCTGTCATTCATTTTTTTTCTCTATTTTTTCATATCTTAACATTTATACACATGTATATAAATATATGAATTCAGCAATAAGTCATTAGATATTCAAAAAGAACAAGAATCTAGTTCAAACATTTTAAGTTCATGTATAAGTTTGTCTCCTCAAAACCCGCTAAAAATTTGTTACCAAGGACTTGAATTTACAACATTATCAATTGTAAATAAATACCACTTTCTCAAGAAGGCAGGGGCCATGTTTCTTACACAACTTTATTTCTCAAGTTCGTATCACCAGCTTATTTCCAAGTTATGACATATCGTTGTGTATATTTACATTGACACATTTACAACACCTTCTGTTACTTCCAAGTGTTAGACTCAAGTAAGAGATTTATTCTCAGCACACTTGGTTACTTTGTTCTAACTACTCTCTACAAGTGCTGTAAA
Source organism: Pinna nobilis (assembly GCA_016161895.1). Lineage (NCBI taxonomy): Eukaryota > Metazoa > Mollusca > Bivalvia > Pterioida > Pinnidae > Pinna > Pinna nobilis. The sequence goes on from JACSZP010000971.1 coordinate 10,616, forward strand.
ACTATAAATATGCAAGGATAAAAGCAGTTCAAACATATGAAATTTATTTTCTGTCGAGGTTTTGGTGTCTAACGATTTATTGTGGAGACATAAAACAATAGTTAACCATATTTGTCACACAGGCGCAATAGTTACTAGTATCTATGTATTTCTATAACGATGGACTTTTGGCTTTCCACTTTGAATTAATTTAGCTTTTTCCATTCAGTTGCTAGAATTACACTTTCAGGCTACTTTCACCATGTATAAAAATGATCCCCATACCATCTCTTGGTAGTATAATTTACTTCTTTATTCTTTACTTTAATGGAGCACAAGATTTGTAAATCATTCTTCTAAGTTATATTTTGTTTTTAGAAACTAAGTTTCATAAAACTCACAAAAAACATAATTTTGCCACACAACAGCTTAGTATTCATAATGTTACTGTCATAAAAAGTCAGTCACATGTTTAACTGCATAGTTCTTGCATCTTTACTGCTTAACACCAAGGGTGCCTCTAACGAAGACAAAAGTCAATCCCATTTGATTTCTTTATATACCAACTCCATTGTACCAATGAAGAAAAAAAATCTTATCCAAATGATTCTTTCTTTCTATACCTTTATTTTTATTCCAAATCCCACTAAATTTTAGATTTGAACAACATCCAGTACTTCAGAAAATGGCATTGATCTTTCTTATACTATGAATCAACACCTGAAAATTATACCATTATAAATTTGGCTTGGTAAATATCGCTGGTGATGATCAAACAAATAATGTTCAAATTTACTTTATAGAGTGTTCAACCTTTCAAAGAATGAAGGAGACTTTTAAACGAGGACAATGTTTCTCTTCTCCACTCCACAGAACGAGATGTATTCAGGGCTGTATTTGCCTTTCGTCTTCATTAAACCTCCTGGTGAATTTGACACGTCAATATTGATCAGGGAACACCACTACAGTGTATGTGTGTCCGTCAGGAGAAATTTTGGGCTCTGATGCACCCATTGTGTTACAGATGTCAGGAACAGCTACTCTGGATTGATTGAACCAACAAAATGTATGACATGGAAGATACTTACAGCTAAATTAGTCTTAAAAATGTCCAAATAGTCATGAATTTCAGCCACACAAGCGGAGAAGTACTACTGGCTACTTAGAGTCATTTGTCTTTTTTAATTACAATTGCATTTGCATATTTTTCACTCAAGTGTCCCATTTTTTTTCTTTGTTATGGTATTTGTTTTATGACGACGATTTGAAATTTACAGAACAGAAAAACGAAGGACAGAAATGAAGTGGTGATGTAGGAGAAACACTTTCCCTGGATCAGTATGGTGATTCTGCTGTTACAGGCCTAGCTTATCTTGTGTAGCCAACACCACCTAACTTCTTTTGTAACCACTCCCATGGTCCTTTGAGCTCGTAAATATCAACAATATGATAAAAGTGAGATATGGACAAATGACTTTGTTATCATCCACCTGCTCGATCTGTGATCAAATTACTGTATCTAAATTAATGAGATAGATATCACAAAACTCTTGTTCATGATTCATCTGAACACTCAATGTCAGAAAACATGAACCACTGTGAGACTGTCCAGGAGTCTTAGCTTCCTACATAAATCATTCAAATATGTACTTTCCACTTCTGTGTCCTGAAAAGATGGGGTGGGGAAACATCTAGGCTATTTTCCATTCCATATCTTTTTTTCACCCTTTTTAAATTGCTGCCGAAATTTTGAAATTGCATTATTTAGAGACCTGCCTTAATTGCTATGAGGATAAGCAGGAATGATTGACAAAAACAAAATTTAAATGAAGGACAAACCCCTTGAAAAGTTATACATGTACATGTATACATATGTATAATTTGGTGATATCAGAGGGAAACCGCTTAGGATATTTGTACATATAGCCTATATATTTAGTTATGACCTGAGGTCTCAATGTTCCTTCAGACAGTCTCAGAGCACCTTGACAGTGATACCCTTATCCCTCTCTGTTATTGCGTATCGGAGCTTACACAAACTAATAATTTTGTTGTCATTTTCTGATTTTTATTACACGTGAAATCTTCCTCATTTACATTTTATAATTGTATACCCCAGTATTTGTTTATAACACAGTTATGTATACATATAAGCCACGTCCCCCGCCACTCCTGAAGAAAAATTGACACAACCATAAAAACAGACGACTGGCAATAATTAAGTTCAGTCTCCTGCTAAGGATAAACACAAAATGACACGTTTTAACCTGATTGAACAAACTAAAGTTAAATGTGTCAACACCAAATCACAGGGTTGACAACATAGTCATGAATAATAATAGTACACGATAAGCATAGATTCTTTCTTTATAAAACTTTTTTTTCCAGAATTTGTAACTATTTAATGATGAAATAAAATCAAGTTTACTAGTAATTTGACAAAATGATGTTTTGTGAATTTGTGCCTGACATTAATCTCATTATCATTCAGTAATATCATGGCAACCTCAACTGGCTCAACCTGGTACAAGCTTTAGAAATTTTGACCAATGCTTAAAAACTTCATCCTGATTCCTATACAGAAAGAAAACGTCAATGTGCTGACATGGGACCTTGGTTTGAACAGAGACAGGGGAAAACCAGCCTCAACTTTGCTAAGACTACCCAGTAGGACTGTGGACCTCCCGAGTCCAAATGTAAGATCAACCATAAAATGGCTAATGCAACACAGGCATTCTCTGACATCAAAATGAGAGTTCCAAATTACCGGTATTTCATATATCTGGGCTCGAAATTAACCCTTTTTCCTAAGTGGCCCACAGGGCCAATAGTTTAGAATATCTACTGGCCCCACCAAAAATCTATTGGCCCTCATAAAAAAGATACAGTGTGAATGACAGGATACTTTCATTTATGATAAAAAAAATGGAATATATTATTTTGATAATTCATATACGCATGTGTGGTAGCCTTTTCTTCTTTGAATTTCTACTGGACAACAGGGCCAGTTCAGATGAGAATTTTACTGGCCCAATGGATTATTTACTGGCCACGGGCCAGCGGACCAGTGCTAATTTCGAGCCCTGTATATTCACTCATCATTGGCCAAAACAAAATTAAGATGTAACTTTTCTAATCAAGGTCAAGTTCTAGCAAAATAACACGAGTACAAAATGTAAAACTGAACTGAAATTTACCCATCTTAAAGGCATCTTCACATCTTCCTTATTGTATTTCTTTTTAAAGAAAGACCTACATAAACTAGACTTGTACATGTACAATGTATTCCTTTTAAGTTCTGAATACTTGTCTCTTTTTACCAATTAAAATTTCATTTTGAGAATCAATGTCATGCAATAGACAGTGAGCATGGAATTAAAATTCAGGTACATTTCTGGAGGTATAATTATTAATTCACAATGATATTAAAAAGTATAATTTAGATGCAGCGTGTGATGAGACACTATGCATTTCAATGATGAAGCCGACAAGCCCTTGTCAACAAGTCTCTTTTAAGTTTTGATCTTTTTATTTTACATAATATTACACACCCAGTTGTAATGTCTCAGAAACAGCAGGTGCTAACAAGGGTATCTAGAGGAATAAATAGAAAACCCCAAAATTCCCAGGGCTGTTCAAACAGATCGTAGTTTTATTGGGGTGAAATAAACTCTGTAAGGAAAGGGCATTAGCATAAAATTCGTACCTGATTTTACAAATAAGTAAATGGATATAATTTAGTCTAGTTTTTCCCTTAAGTTTAATCAGAAGGATTACAATTAGTGGCTATCATGTTTTGTCATAAATCTTGGCAAATTCTTTCATCCCCGACATCTCAAAACCAGCAATTAGAAACTGATCGCAGTTGCGCATAAGTTTAATACTGACACAAAATTAAGCAAAATAAAAAAAGACAACATCAAAACTTTGTCAAGCAGAAATGGGTGTAGAGACATCACCTGCGAAGTCAAATCTAGCTATACAGCAGATGTATAAAGGGATCCAAAGTGGGATGTGCCCCTACTCCAATTACAATTTTCATAATAAAGCAGTAAGAATTACAGACTCAGTGGTTCTAAATGGCATTTTTGTAGCCCAATATCCAAAGTGAAAATGTAATTTGAGGAAGAGCCAGATCTACAAAATAAAAAATGTCTGCATCAAGTTCTACACTAAAGTATCATTATCAGTGGATTTTGTTAAATGTGCTCAGTGACCAAACATAATATGCTAACAATTTGCCATTTAACCATGATATCCAATCTTACAGTACCAACGCAAGACCTGAGAGACAGAGTTTTTATTGACACAAAAAGCGTGATATTAAATGTCGAAGCAAGTAAATAATTCAGTTTTATACAAATGCAGCAATTGTTAGTCGACCATGATTTGATATCAATTATATATTAACTGCATGTAACAACAGTCTAATATCAATTCATATGCGAAGTATAGGATAAACTAGCTACACTGGGTGCCTTATAAAAATTGAAAGTAATGTAGATCTTATACTACAATAAACCTACGACTAAGTTGGGGGAAAATGTCTCAGCTCAAAAAAAAACCAAAAAATAGAATGAATGATACTGAACTTCCAATCAATACCAAAACCTCAATTTTCTGAAGTTATTTTCTTTTAAGGTAAAAAAAAAAATTAATAAATTTTATAATATTGTTGTACATGTAAATCATCGGATTGAAGAATATCCTGTGGGAAAATCAGTATGGTTACAGTACCAGTAGCATTTTGTGTACCAGTTCAGGCACAGAGGGTAGTCGTGTAAACAAATCAACAGGTTGTTTGTCTGTGCACACCACTATTCACAGTTTTACATCATCTTCAACATCAAGTTAGTGTAGTAGTAGCTAGGGTGCTGAAAGATGCTGGTCAAATATTTGACATTGGACTTTGGTTTGTATGACTCAGTGTTTTCCCTAAGAACCGGCTGCCGGCCAAATTGACCATTTCAAGCTATTTTCTGGCCAGTTCAATTCATTTTCAAGCCTGTTCAAATAAAATAAGGGAAAACACTGATGACTTTAGTCAGCTGAACGATAGGAATCCAGTTTTCCTGTGTCCTGTCCTCAAAACTTGTTACTTTTATATCAGAATTTTTATACATATACCCTTTTATTTATTGCAAAATGTTTGTCCTTTTTAAGTTTGCTATATAAATAAATAAGAACAATCTTTGTTTTACAGTACCTACAACTAGATAAAATGAGATGTTAAACTAAATCATTTTCATTTCTTTAATCTTGATGAAGTCAATTCATGATGACTTTATGGATAATTTCCTTAATCTGAGCAACCTTAATAAGTAAATCATGGCCTTTAATCTTTTATTGTTATCCATCATCAGGACTTCTTTTTTCACACCTGTGTTTAAGATTTACCAAATAAAAGTAAAAAAAAAATAGTGAGAACTTACACAAATCATATTTTCATGTGAGACTACTGAAGCACTCTGTGCGGTCTTTTATATATCTGCATTCTACACTTTTCTATGTTTGATTAATAGCTAAATGTCCCCGGCTTGACTTACAAGGTAAATCTCTCTGTTAATGTCAAGTTCCCTTTCAGCTGGAAGTTGTACCTTTTTATTAAATGTAACATATTTAAAATCAGCTGTGGCCAAACTTTAATAGGACTTCTCATACCAATCACACAGAGAATTGGTCATGACACTGACAGAATTGGAATCTGTTGTTATGCGATTATGTCTATCCAATTTATGTAGGGTACATGCTCATACATATTATAAATCTATTCGCTGGCTTTGAACATACAAATGAAAAGAGATGTTTTTCAGTAATCTAAATCTAATGCAAGCTTTTATGTGGGAACGCGGGAAACTGGTACATACGATATTCAAATTCACGCTTCAGCCATAAAACTCAAGGGGGAGGAATTATTTATCCGCAAACAGGCATTCACATCATACAATTCAAAAGCAATCGTTGGGCTACATTGAAAGAGGTGAGAGCAAAGGTGCTGATGTAAAATCGATCAATTGTGCCACCAATAGTTCACAGCGAAATTCAAAAATGAATTACACAATATCAGAGGAAAACAGAGCAAGAATATAACATGAAAACTGTCCAATTTTTAACCCATCTATCTAAAAATACATATACAAAATGCAAAGTAACCATATGAATAAAGAGTTACCATGACAAAATTAAGCATAAAGCTTAACAATAATGGAATCCAATTTCAAACCATTCGAAAATGTAAATTTTAATTTGATAGCATGTACCTACCCTATTAAATAAAAGCTACCACATATTTCTTTAAATACTGTCTTAGATAATCAGTAACCAAACTGCTCATATGGGGTTAGAAATAAATGGTCACCTCTTGGCCAGTAAAAATAAGTCTTAAGTGGGTAGAATTCAATCAGTACTTGTCCATTTTGACCAATACACATTTTGCTTGAAATTGAATTAGGCCTATACCATTTCTGGCGAATGTTAATATCCGGTAAGCAAAAGTATGTATATAAAAATAATTATGTACATGTATATTTTTGTATAGATTTATGTTTTATGGAACAGTACCCATCCCTAATGTTTGGCACAACTGATCCATACAATTATATACAATTGTACAATTTTTAATTTTTCTGCAAACATTTTTTGTACATTTGTATTTTTTGACTACTTGAAATAATCTCCTCTGTACGTAAAATTTTGTGTCCATTAACTTTTGTACTGGTATTTAGGACTTCAGTATGTGGCAGTGTCGGTGATCATCAGAAATAACCACTGTGTCAGTGTCTGGCTGGGTGTACAAGTACAGGTGCACGTACATGTGTGTCTGTGTGGTTTGCAATAGAAAAAGAGTTTAGTTGAGAACTTGGAAGACACTTAGAAACAAAGGTACTTGTAATACCGCTGCTCACATGAAGGAGAACATTTGTATTTACACAGTATTTCTAGCTCAGTAATCCGGCTATACAAATGAACAACAGCAAATCACCAGCCCTTAACAAAACCTGCATATTTCTTCACACCTTAAGTGCTAAACTGACCTACAAACAGTCATAACACTCTTTCTACATTATTTTTACAATGGGCCTATACAAATCCCCTTCGGCATCAAATCTACTATAAGCAGTCTTAATTCCCCAGGTGTTCCATCCTTCTAGTGGTCAGCTGAGAAAATGAGATTTAATCACAAAAACATACACGTATAAATCTCATACTTACAAATAATTCAGAATAAATTGCACTTCAAGATTTTGAAATGACTCAATTTCACCCTAGCACTGACACATCAACAATCATAACCTCCTTTCTCACAGTTTTTTTTCAATTTTTTGTTTTTTGGTTGGTGGCAGCACACTGAATACAGGTAGGGCCTTTATTAAATCTGACATGGTGCAAGCCGGGGACATGGTCATTTAAATTTAGTAAAGGTTATCTCATCCACTTATGGCTTGACACCATATCAGTTTCCAAGATTAAAAGCAAATATTGAATACAATGATTAATTTCATGGTCTAACGCGTTCATCTTTTGTATTCAACTTTCATTGTCAATAACAAGCTGATGAATTACTTAACTTTTTTCTTGTCATGACTTTGAAAGGTATCTTCCCTTCTCTATGGATGTTGAAAATTGGACTAAATTTCAAATTGGTTAAAAATCTCGAGTTTTCTTTTTTCATTTTTTTTTTTGGAGATGGGAGGATATTGTGTTGACTAAGAATTGGGATTTTCGCACTTTTGCTTCAGCTTCAGCAAAAGATAAATGTTTAAGTAATTTTACAGAAAAAAATTGATAAAAAACAGAATGCTACAAAAATCAAAGCAAAAATGGTGGTCTACCTTTAACTTTCTGTCAATCATCAATATATATTCTTACCTACCATAGTTACCTGTATGTTTCAAGTGTACCTATATCAATATGTAAGAAGTATTTATTGTCAATTCATCCTCAATTCTTTATTCATTCAATGTATGCTTGAGTCGATACATTCGACAATGACTTTTCTTCAATAAAGTGCCAATACTTGTTTAATCAGCTTAAGTTATGTCCCCTTATTACATGTTGAGCACCCTTTGTACTAAAGCCCTACTTATCAAAACCCCCTACTTTAGTACTTAGATCAAATTCTTTCTAAAGAACCTTTCGGCTCCGAGATAATTTTTCGATTTTTGATATTCGAACCTTTATTTATACTCTACATTTTCATGATGCACTCACGTACATCAAATCCAGCAATAAAACTTCAAATGGACAGATGTTCATGTCTAAAACATACATACTGGTGGAAATTTCATTGCTTTATCACCAAAAGCATGAAAACAGAAGTATCATATTGGAGAAGATTCTTAATGGTGTTTCAACAAATATGTAAGATTTTAGCATTCCTTCTGCCTCTACAAATGCACCTGGAATTACAACATGCACTTCAGTTATCCCCTCATACAAATTATACATTGTACACATGTAGGTAGGTTAAGCCTTATATAATACCAAGGATATTAAAAGAATCATAAAACTGTGGGACTGAAGCTACATGTACTACTCAAAACACTTTATTGAAAAGGGGAAAAAACACTAAAAAGAAATTTCTGTTAGTCAAGCCAAAAACTTTTAATTTTTTTTCTAAGCTCAAATAATTTTAACGCCTTGTTTGAATTAGATTTCCTCTTATTAAATGTATGCTTTCTTTTATTTAAAACTGTTATTTTCTTTCCTTTGTGAAACTCGACAAAACTCCTTTTCATTTTGAAATCTGAAGTGGTACAGTAAAATTGTTTATATGTGTTATATTCTGTCAATATAAGTCTTAAATACTTCAACAAGCCCTCCAAGTGTTACACCTGAACAGGTATGCATACAAATGACTATCCAGTAATTTAAAACTATTTGTTCTACCTGACCAAAGCGGATTGTTTTATGAACACCTGGCCTGTAGCTCTTTGCCACTAGAAGTTACCAATACCTCAAATAAGATCACAATTGAGTACATAAATGTACACAGTGTGGAAATATGGACCTGATATACCAGCCAGTTTATCTCGTGTCTATAACAAGCCCAAATCCAGATTACAATGCTTATCATCCCTCATGTAAGAAAAAAACACAGGAAAAGGTACACATGCCAGCCTTTTTGAATGATAAACATTTTGTATCATAGCAAAGAAAAAAAAGTTGAAACTATTCTCAGCTTTCTTTGATGAAAAGAACAATGTACAAAGAGTGAAGAAGAAACAGACCAAGTTTAATGACCAGGAACCAGTCTAAACCACAGCAGAACTGCTTTTGAGTGCACAGATAGCAGTCTAAATGGACAATGCTTCGGAGTTCACAAATCTAACACTTTGGCATAGGACAGGTACCCCCGTACATTTGAAAGATACAAAATCAAAATATGTGACTAATAAAAATGAATACACTTGTACATCTAGAAGACAATGCTGATCTATCAAACAAGATACACAATTAACCATGAACTATTACATGTAGTTGTACACTCAGACTAGAATATGTACCTAGATTATCTCTTTCATAACAAAAATTTTTATTTATCAACATCATTTATCAAAGTGAAAGTTGACCAGATTAGGTTGGGTGGAGATCCATCAGATCACACCTGTGCCAATATTCATGTTGATTCAGATTTCACCATTTGTGTATCATCCGAGTTTCTGATGATAATGATGAACAAATTCATCTTGCAGTGACATGTGTCATAATTTTATCTTTATTCCTATCACACTTCAACTAAGTAAATGAAATAAAAAATCATAAAATAACCATATAAATAATGACAAAAATTAAATACATGTATGTATGTGAAGCATAGTTAACATACAAACAACATTCACACTCAATGACTAATTTATACTGATTTATACTGAATAAAGTAAAACCTGTTTTAGAGACCATTCACACTGTTATGAGAGACCCCTACACTACAGGTATCTTGAGACAACTTGGTACTGGGGACCATAAAAATTTAGAGTTTACTAAAGTGTGAGAATTTTCTCAACTCCATTTTCTCAGCCAATCATAATTCATCATTTGCTGGAGATGAGAAAATCCTTAGATTTAAAGAAATTCTTAATTTCATGGTGCCCTGTTTTGTGAGATCACTCTATTGCATGAGACTTTTGTCTTGAGAGATCATAAACCGATAAATATGAAATTTAGAAATTTGACCAAAATAATCTTGTACAAAAATCTTGTCACACCTTGAGATACATTTCCATTGGGGGTGGTCCCTCAACACAGGTTTCACTGTTTTAGCAAACAGGTATCAATCTATAAACACTATGCCAACACTTGTACTCTGAACAGTCATACTCTCAGCATCCATGGTCTGGGTTGTGGGATTGTTGTAACTTATACCATACTCTGTTGTATAGCTTATTTTTTTTTCAGTTTGCAGGGTATTTACTGACTTCTTCTCTTGTAGACTTTTGCAGAATCTCTTTTTGCACACAAATAAATTTATCTAAGCATCAATGTTAACAGCAAAATGGCAATTTTTCTCATGCAAAATATTTTACCCCAAAACAAGTTGTGAACTGGTTATAAATTGATCTCTTAATGGATAAATTCTAAGTAGGAAATTTGGTCCAAACTGATGAGTTCGGAGTCCTTATATATTTACCATTTAGAATAGTTGCTGCTGCATATTTGTTCCATTAGACTGGAAACCTAGATTTAATATCTAGATTTCTGAGGAGGCAGAATAAGATACTATAATATAGCAAATGTCATTTTGTCCAAATGTTTTTGAGGCCTCTTCACAATATGGACCATCAAAATTCAGTCTGTTTAGCGCTATTCTAGATCATTTAGGCCTCACTAGTGGCCAGTAGTGCCGCCACCTTGCTGTACAAACCCAACTGAGACAGTAAGTTAAGGGCCTAAATAGCAAGGTTCCACTGTATTTTAATCCTACAGGACCATAGTTCAATCAATAAGTCATATGAAATGAACTGTCATGTGTGGATCTAGAAGGGGGAGGGGGGTAGTGAGAGGGTCCGGACCCCAATCCCTGGAAATGGCAAAATATATACCAATATTGGTCATTTATGCTTAGATTCTCTTTTCTACAGGGTTGAATTTTCCTTTTTACAAGTTGGACCCCCCTTGGAAAATATTGACCCCTTCCTCTGCCGAAAAAAATCCTGGATCAGCACATGCCTGTGATCTTAAACCTATTTAAACGGACACAGTAAATGGTACTGAGCAATACTTACAATTGTGTCAGGTTGGGTAGTCCTTTGAAGTCATCTTCAGAGATGCTTGTTATCCCATTGTTCTGCAGCTCCCTGAAATAAGAAAATATATATGAAGTGATAAAGAACAAACACCTTTCTACATAAGGTAACTATAACATTCTCTGCTTCACATTTTGAAATATGATTCAACGTTACCATGTCTTTTTACAATTTCAGATGTACATGTAGATAATAGATTACACTTTTACATACATGTACAAATGTACATGTTTGTGTTTGTTGTAACAATGTGAATGATACAAAATGTAAATGGAAATCAAGTGTGTATTGTACACAAAGTTGTCAGAATCTGGTAGTGCAGAATTCAAACTGAAGTGCAGGAAAGAATTTTATAGGGAAAGTGTACATATGTATCACTAGTGTTACATTTCTATTAGTACTTAACTTAAATATGGTTAACAGGTTAATGAATAAGATAACTGACAAACTATTCTTTATATTGACCACTATGTACAGGTCTGTATGTATAACATATCACATAGATACATGTATTAATGACTGCTAGAAAATTCTTCCTAATAATGTCTTGTTTTTTATTTTCATACAAAGGGATATACATAGCCTAATATACTTATGCATACATGTGCATTTGTATACATACCGATATATACAAGTAATTAACAAATATATACAAATGTGACCTAATACATGTATATATAAAAGCAAATCATACACATAAAATGTGACATGTGCATGGAAACAACTTGTAAAATTGAGCTGACAGTATGATTACTGGTAGTGAACAGTCAACCTTGGGAAAAACGGCAAAGTGTGAAAAGTAACAGGAGATATTATCCCTAGCATCACACCAACAGCACTTAACCCATTTGCCTTGTGCGCTGAAGTCTCTAGCAATATTTTAAGTGGAATTAAGTGCATTGCTTCCTTCTACACTTAATCTACTTCACTTACATGTGTATTGGATGTTTGCAAAACAAAGAGTTTCGAAACCAATTGACAAGTGCTTTTGTTCCTCAAATGACTGTTTTCTAGTCGGAACTAAATACTGATGCTGTCAGAATTAGACTGTACATAGTTTTTGACTGTAGATGTGTGTTTATGGGTTATTGGAACAAAGAGATACACATCTCTGTACATCATGATGCTACATGTACATAATATGAGGGGATAGTTCCTTGTGTATCCTATCTCCCACAGTGGATGTTTCATTTTATTTGATATACAGTTTGTTTATCAACAGAAATTCATTAATCAATTTAATGAATGTACATTGTACATAACAATATCAGAATACATATGTACACAAAATCAGGTGGTACCAGCATCTGTAAAGTATAAATATAAATTTTACTCCATTTCATGATCTGGGATTCTGCCCTGTATCATTTCCATATGCAGCATAAGAATGGGACAACAAACGAATTGGCATGGATACATGTATATATATTGTTGGTCATACCTTCTACGGTTTGTTTGACAAATTAGCTAATCATCATGGCATCCTACACTGACAGAATTCAGTTTTGCCCATTAACCTTGGTACTGGGTAGATGGTAAATTCTCACAAGTTTAAAACCCAATGTCACCTAAGTGCTATTTCACATTTCTTTTTCTTTCCAAACCATTTAAATGTTCAAGAAACTTTCAAATTACCAGTGCTAATATCTTACACAAAAACACTTGAATGCTTCAGAAGGAAATTTGTAAGTTTACAGAGTAAATATTGCATGAATTTTATTCTTTTGTCACAGTAATGCAGCCATTCAACAAATCTGTCTTTACTCAACTGCTGGAAATGTAAATGCAAACTTTATAATATCGTTTAAACCATACTGGTTATTGAATTTAAGTTTCCTTTCAAAATGGTATAGAATTTTCTCGTCTTCTGTTAATTTGAGTAGTTTGTGCAAACATTCATAGTCCATACATTACCTTTGTGGGGAAAATAAGAAGTTTATACATAAAAATTACCAGAGAAGAAACTCGAGGCTGTATACATGTCCCTGCGTCTTTGTTCAACTTTTCATTGTGTATGACTTTGTAAAGGTGTGGATCTTAGCTAGTTTAACTGTATACATTTCTAGTACTGGTAAACTGACACCCCAGCAAAACAAATAGATCTACATGTATGTGTGCACACCTAGGCATGTATACTTAAATTATGGTAATGCTACCTTGTTTAAAATAGAAAAATTTTAAAATTCTGTAAAAGGTATCTTTTCTGATCTTTGTGATGTGCCATGCAAACTTGTACCGGTACATATAGATAGTAATCAACATCATTTTCAATTTGGAGGCAGAGTCAATTGGGATTTAGGTGCATACAAGCAAAACAACATTTAATTTTTTTTCGATTTATCTGATAGATTTAGTTCATAAAATCTCCAAACAATTTAACAATGCAACGCCTAATATTAGTTCAAATGTTTGCTTTTGACGTACTTTGGACCAATAGTAGGTTAGTAGAACATCAGAAACAAACCTTATAACAAATTTACCACATTGACAACCTTTAACATTGATATTTAACCAAAAACAATGATGGGTGTAATATATTTTGAATCGATGCCTGATAAATTCAGAATGTTGCACATTTAGCGGTTGTAGTTAGGCGACTGCCCCCAAACCAACCAACCCCCCCCCCCCTGCAAATTCTATGAACCAAACTGAATTATAGGTCCAAATTTCATCAAAGGAAACCTCATAACTGAAATTAACATGCATAGTACCGTACATCAATGCATGTATCTTCCTCTTCATCGATCTGTGCAGTTGTTATTTGTGTAATGTATTTCTACTTTTAACCATTTAAGATTTTCAATATTAAGTATTATTATCCACAATTAAAAGGGAAATAAACCTTGCATATCAAATCCATTGTGGCTGTCAGGCTGCTGAAAAAGCGAGAGGTATGAGAGTTGGATTCTCAGATGTATTGATATTTCATTGGACCAATTACTTGAATTAATAAAATAATGTGTGCGAATATGAAAGATTCGAAGGTAACAGATCACAGAATTACCATGATCCTATTGTCTTTAACCAGACAAGTTAACATAATTTAGCTGTCCTCTCTTTAGCTAACAGTAACACCCTAAACACTTGGATAATTCAATGACCGAATACTGAATATGTTTGGAAAAAAGAAATTTAATATATCAAATCTGTAAAAATGTGATGGTGAGTTTCATAGTTCAAGTGTCCCTAGGAAAAGGATGATACTACGGGGCACCAGACATACGACAGAATACGATCATAACATGTAAATGGTGAACTGTGCTGCACCGAACACAACATGTAAACAATGTGAGGAGCAAGTTCAGGACTCGGAATACTTACAATCTTGTCACCCAGAACGGTAAATCCCTAGGTACACTTATCAGTCCCTGTTTAGAACAATCAACGAGATTGCCTAAACATGAACACGACGAAGGACACTGGTCTTGGATGGCATAACTCTGGCTGAAGAGGATATACTCCCAAATAACAAAAACTTTTAACACATAACAAATAATCGCCGCCATTTTGGTTCGAGGCCCGTAGGCCCAATGCATAATTTGACTCCAATTTGTCAGCGATTAGACTCACTCATCTATCTTTAGTCTTACATGGATGAAATATTGACATACTGTTTATCTAGCCTGCACGAACATAATGTGGAAAATCCTCACTGAACATTAATGTTTTCATAGATCTTTTCCCTGTTAGCTCTCTGTTGAAATATAAAACTTAGCCTCCCACGTTCGAGAGTCGATACATTCCGTGCAAGAAACGTTGGATCTGATTGGTCAATAGAATCACGTGCTAACCTGTATTGACACCAAGAGAAATAAATGTTGGCTTCGCGGCCAATAGAATTTTAAGTTTACACAAAAGATAGGGAGTTTTAGAGTTTTAGTTTGTACTTCAAGTAAAGTGTATACATTCGACTAAGACGTACAATTGCGTATTTTGTTATTCCATTTAGTAAGGATTCCCTTACAATCGATTAAAAATTTGTTTAAAGTTTCTTTTAAGAAAAAATAAACATAACCCGGTAGATTTACATTGAGTGTCTACACAATCATCAAAGTGAAAAAAATCTCTGTTTTACATACATATGTACGTGATTCAATTAATCAGAAATTACCGGAAAAAAGCAAAATTCTTGATTTTGGAAATGGACGAGTTAAAGAAGTGACACTTCGAAGAGGACGAGCCTAGGTGACCTCAGAATCTATTCATCACATATGACTTGCTTGTGTAAACATAATTACAAATTCCGATTTGAAACTCTTTGCCATGATTTTGGAAATTTTCTCCAAAGTTGCCACGGAAACATCCCTCATGAATGAAAATATTCAAGATTCAGACTTGTTCCTTTCTACTCTTTAAACCTTGTTAATTCTCTGTGGTGAAAAGTCTTCCGTTGAAATTCAATTGCTTTTCGATTAATTCAAGCCTTTGTTGATACTTTCAATTGAGATTTTAAAACTCCGCGGCTTTCAGCACACTCTAGGACCCATCATCACACGAGAAGAATCTACACTAATCGCTAGAAATTCAATTCGTGAACATTTAAGAAGACAGGGAAATTCATAAGCACACTCTTAATTGTATTTTTCAACAGCATATGACCGGTGAGATTAGGAAATGTGTCATTCAGTATCAGCTTCAGGTCGACGGGAATAATATCGCATGTAGGGCCTATAGGACCTACATCTAAAATGCCCGGAAATTAAAAAGTCACTTACGCAAACTGAAAATACGCAAATTACAAAGAATGTTAATGATGTCCCGCGAATATAATAACTCTCTCTCTCTCTCTCTCTCTCTCTCTCTCTCTCTCTCTCTCTCTCTCGTATAAAATTCATGGTCTATAAGAATGCACACGTTTACAACGTAAATCCAATAAGATTAACCGTAAACAATAGGTTGCACAGACCGAACCCTAAATATTTCATTCTCACAACTGCAATGGAAACTGGATTCGAGTTTTATCACTTGTATGTAAATTAGCTAAACTTAACTAGAAAGGTGAAAATAAAATCATTCTCTCGAAGATTACATACCCTATAATTTACAATGCTAGTGAAATGACTTTTGCATAAATCAGATCGTTTTAAATTAGGTATAACATGCTCCCTCCGAAACCGAAGACCATTCTCGTGATTGAAGTTTACCGGGTAAACTGCTATACCCTTACCTTTGCTGTTTTATTTTTGTTCTTGTCCTCGTAACCGACTCAGTTAATTAGTTATAAAGCGGATATTTTTGTACACGCCCTTCTCGTTATATTGAAGAAACATTGAACTGAACTGTTGAGGTACCGGCGAATTTAGCGTGCATTTTTTTTTCAAAGGGGGTGGGGTGATGCTGTTCTTGTCTTTACTGAAATTGAGTATCAATAACTACATTCACCTTTTATTAGAATGGACACATTTGAATTTTGATTATGCTTGAAACATGCTATATAACTGAATGTTATAATAGATTATTGTGCATCCTTTTTTAAAATCAATTTGTTTAAGTGAGTAAACAACAATAATCTCGTATTTAAACAAACTTTATAGGATGTGAAATTGCTGTGAAGTGCTAAGATATTTTCCATTTTAATTTCAGTGCTTCCATCTTAAGATGAGGTTTACGCCTTTAGCCCTCATCGCAATGCCTGTATTAGATGAACATTTGAGACGGATTGCGGAAGAAATTTAATCGTCTTTTTTTAAAATGAAATATTCTTTACTCTACAGTGAGACCTGGCTTAATGACCTCCTTACCTAACGGACAACTTGACAACACAGGCCACCAATTTTAGTATCCTTTACATTATTTTAGGCTATATGGTCACTAAGAAAACCACCCTACTTATCAAATCAATTTCACACAATCACTTGGATGGTCATAATTTTGAGATTCCACTGTACCTATCCTTGCTATATGTTTGTCTTAAATATGCAAAACGCACTCCACCTTTAGAAATAGAACAATGTTATTCTTATCATAATGGGACAAACAGATGACCATCCATATCTCACGCTTCTTTTATTTGATTGCGATACCTTTCTTCTTTTTGGACCAAATTATGTACAATTCTTTGTTGAGATTTTCAAAAGACCGAAGGCTCTTTTTTATGATAAAACCCTCAATAAAAGCAAATGGTATTACATCAATACACTACAGGCAAAATGTAGGACAGATTGTTCTCTCCCTTTTCAGCACATCCATCTCCGGACCCCCACCCCCTTGGAATTTGCAAAATATATACCAATTTTGGTCAATTATGCTTTAATTCTCATTTTCACAAGGATAGGTTTTTCCTTTTTACAAGTTGGACCCCCCTGGAAAATCTCGACCCCCCCCCCCTCCACTAAGCTGGAAAAAATACTGGATCCGCGCATAGGCGCTGAAGTATTACAGAACATACACTAACATTATACATGTATATCAATTTATCGTACCTAAGGTTCTTAAAATTGTCACATATTTTTTTACAAAATAAGGTATTTTCAAGTGGTCTGACGGATCGAGTTGTTCCCAAAATATGTTTGTTTCATTCTAGCGTGATCACAACCGAAGTAAAACGCCAACTGAGTCACAACACGCAATTCCTCGCCACACTTAACATTTACAGGGTCACGCCAAAGTGGAGCTATGTCAACTGAAGCATATCATGGAGGGTCAAATAATCAAAACTTGAGAGGAAATAAAAAGTTTTATGTTCCAAAATTTGAATTTACCGGTTGAAAGTAAATATGAATTTTCATGTTACATGTAGTGAATTATCGACTTTTTGCCGCGCAATGAAATTTACAATGTAAAAAGTGCGCGAATAAAAATAAAGTTTACTAAAGTGGTCTTTTTTCAATGGTAAATAACTTTATTAACTGGATCATGCATGGTTAAATCTTCATTTGCGACTTCTGTCGTCTGCTCCCCCCACCATGACACTTGACCCCACCTCTGCATTATCAGGGTCCTTATTAGTCTAAAGTTCATCGGATGTGAACGCGTATGTTGGATCCTACAGTATTGATAACTCGGTATCTATTGTTTCTTTATTCGTCTTTAATGGGAGGTGATTCTTGGAATATATCAACAATAGGCCTACGCAGTGAACTATATGGTACTTGCTGGCGGTACCAGGGAATACTGTCACGTCAAAGGAAAGTAAACGTTATTGTAGGCCTATTTATAGGCACCTTTATTTCCTGAACTTCATTACATGTACAGAGAGATGCACTTATTTCTAGTACTATGTTATTGTGTTTTGAATCACTTTATATATTATTTCAGTAATCTGTACAGCTGTATCAAGTTGTTGGACACTTAAGAAATGTTGACGTATGCTGAGGACTTTAATCTATGCTGCCATCTCCTGTGACATGAACCCTTGATTTTTACAGTTAAAGCTACAGTAAAATATAAACAAAATAGATAAATAAAGGAAAATTTGGACACTCAAAACTAAAAAATCGAACAACGGACAGTCGTGGTCAAACAAAAAGAGACAACACTACTAACTAATCCACAAAGCAACATGTAAAACTAGAATAGAGTACTACGAACCCCACTTAAAACTGAGGATGAGTTCAGGTGCTCCGGGAGGCGAAGCAACTCCTATTCCGCGCGACAGATATGGAAATGTAATCTTGTGTATTTCACTGACATAAAATTATGGGGAATAAGTCCAATCACGGTGGAATCAAAATGGCAATCGTTGAGTCTAACAGTTCCAAATCCATATCACCGATCCCTTATAAAATGGAGATTTAGGGCGTTAGTAGCCTGGTTTCCCCTCTATTCAGTTGAAACATAGACGGTATCACGTGACGTAAAACAATGTCAAACCAATCAACAAACTCAATAAAAGATGATACATATACCGATGCACCACTCTTCAATTAGACAGCATACCAATCCGCTGAATATAGGACAAACTCAAAGAAGTGAGATCAGGGACCACGGAGGAGCAAGCATCTACGGTCTTCTGACCACAGCGGCGTCTACCAACAGTCAAATTAAAGTTCATGAGAGAAAAATATCCCCATCTCAATAGGTAAAGACGAATTAACAACTTTCGAACAAGTTTGTTTGTTTTGTTTTGTTTTGTTTTACGCCTAACTCGCCAATCTTTTAATCACGTGGTGGCGGCCATTTTTTATTGGTGGAAGAGAGAACCCGGTTGCAAACGCACCCGAGTAGAGATCACCGGTTCTCCGCAAGAACACTGACAACTTTTCTCACATAACTTCTGTTACTATGAGGCTCGAACCCTAATTGCTGACGAGAGGCGAGAGACCAAATTGGTTTACACCACAATGCTCTGGCCACTTGGCCACAGAGACCCAATATCGAATACGTAACTCACCATAGCGAGCTAGTTCTTGTGCATGATGGGAAATTGAGGCAAACGTCAATATTCTAGTAGTATAGTTCTAGATTGTGAAAATTCCCTGAGTTAGAGATACAGAAGTCCCTCAATATAGACCTACATTTCTTGATTTTATGCTCCGTGCAGTGACGAAATTCATTTCGTTTTGTGACAAGAATTAATTAGGAAGTAAAAACCTTCGAATTTTCTTGGCTTGTAGTGATTTCGTGTACGCCAAGATTTTGTGTTTAGACTGATAATTAGAAAATGTACAAAAACAAGACCACTTATCAAGCACCTGGTTATCTCTGTCCGTGAGGGATGAGTTAGAGGATGGAAATACTAAGAGATCATCTGTTTATTCACCATGATAAAATATCCTCGCTCTGTATGTGTGTATATAGGAAAAGAATATCATATTCATTATCAGAGTTTTGTTATATCTGAATCCCTGAAATACTTGACAATAATACAGTACATGCACCTAAATATAAATTACCCATTATGACTGTTTTGGTAAGGTTTTCGAGATCTATTTAAGTCATCTTAAAATACAATCCTCATTTATCCCTGCATCAACCAAAGGAAGAAAATTTGATTGGAGTTGCAAATGACTAGACTTGGATTTCATACCACAACCCGGAAATGTAGCCCCCCTAAAAGAACCAATTAGAGATCTAGATATAGAAGAGTGAGTAGCTATTATATA
>JACSZP010000974.1:0-17804 GCA_016161895.1 Pinna nobilis
CGTGGCCAAGTGGTCAGCCTGTTCGACTTCTTATCGAAGGATCCGGACTTCGAGCCCGAGCCACAGTACGGTTGGCCGTTCGGATGAGACTGTATTAACGGAGGACCCGTGTCACAGTAAGTGTCGGCAAGTTAAAGAACTCCCACTGCTCTACGGCTAAAAGTGCCGAGCATAGGCAAAATATGCCGCCCTTCACCGCCACATGATGACGTCTTCATATAAGTGAAATATTCTTGAGTGAGACGTTAAACAACAATACAACCAACCAACCAACCAACCATCAAATGTATCGGCATTGAAAAGAAAGTCAAAGAGTACATTTGTCCCCGTACATCCATTAATGCATTTTGTGATTATAAATAATGTATCTTTGTATTTCATGGAAATTTCATGCTTTAATTTTCTCACAAACGTCAAAGTTAACCAGTCAAGACCAATTAAGTGACAAGTTAAACTATTTTTCATCGCATATTTGGTGTAAGAATATATACACAAAATCATCATATAATAGAAATGAAATTACATAATGCCACTCGGAAATGGAAGAAGGGTACTATAAAATTGAATCTTTTTTATTAGAATGATAAGACAATTTGAAGTGACATTATTTACGACGCAGAGCCATTTAAACGGTATATTTGTTATAAATTGTATCAAATTAGTTTGTTCCTTACTATCGTATTTACCGAATGATAATTGAAATATCTAACAACACAATAAAGCAAATTGAAGTCGGAGGATCATACTTATTATATAATATATAAAATCATAATTATATTTATATAAATATTGGAAAAAATCTAAATACGACATTACCATTATTTTTCATTAATTGTTTCTCTTTATTATCAGAATATCTACTAAACGAAGTTTTGAAAATCAACATGGCGACCACATGTTAAAATATATAAATTCATTTAAGCGTAGATTTACGATAAGAAAAATATGGACACGTTTCATTGCCTTCAAGGTTGAAGCTGAGATATTTTTGGAGACTTCAGCTAACAATATTTTGGAATTGCAAAGGCAAAGTTTTACCCGTTCAAATACAAGTGATCCAAACGTACACGTAAATTTGAACATATTTTAATAAAAATACTTCATGCTTAATTGCTTCTTCATATAAAAATGTATAATTGGACATCAATTCATATTTAATCTGTTGATCTTCTGTCGAAACCATTTGGAAAATTGACGTTACAAATTGTCGAGGTTGTTCGATTGAGCTACCGTTTTTTAAATGATCTAAATATGTTGATATCATTTCCCTCTAGGAAGATACGTATACGTGCATTTTCCTCAGAACTGTCCAACGGACTGAACATCAAGGTACATATGTGATTATGGAGTGGTTTATTACTATGTCCCAGGCGTCTTAAGTGCCATCAGTGCACATTATAATTTATACTTATTTCGTCATTCCCAGTTTATGTTCGCACAAAGTGTCAATAAACATAATATGTCATCAAACATAATTCCCACAGGTGAGTAAAAATAACACCCACACAAACCGATTCACCTTCTTGCCCATTACACGGATCGCAGATATGTCATTATTCGTATACAACTTAAGACCGCCAGTTTTTTATCTAATACATCAGAACTAATATCATATATTGGTGGAAATCTGCTACTTTACCAAGACGTTCTTTTTATATTCGTATCGGGGGATAGTAAAGTCCGATATCCTACAAGACATGTGAAGTACCTTCAGTAAAGAGATCATGTTTTGTCATAGAAAGAAATCTTTTAATGTAGGCACAAATGAGAGAGAGAGAGAGAGAGAGAGAGAGAGGGAGAGAGAGAGAGAGAGAGAGAGTATCTGAGTATACGTTCAACATTTCGACTGACAATAGTCAATCTGAAACCCTCGTACCAACTTATATACCAGACTTCAATTCTATCGGCAAAGATGTTTCAACAACTACCAAAGAACAAGGAATTAATATTTCATTCAATATGTACTCATTTCAAATATTTACACAATGTATACAATTCTATTTGTGCCAAATAGCATCAGAAACTTAGAATAATAGATATATTATGGGTCAAGATTGTTTAACTTCGGACTCAATATCCTATTATAGGTGCCATTCCATTATCAACTAAATCGAAGACAATGACGAACTGTATAATTTTTCGATGAATATGAATAAAAGGTCATGACCCCATTCATAATATATACAGTACCTATCTGAATTCATGACCTTTTTCGCCTTTTGTCATTATGTAAATAAAAACAAACCTAAAAGAAAAAGTATTTAAATACTCTGCGCATAATTTCGAAAACACGTCATTAAGAAAGCATATTTTTTCTTACAAAGGAACTTCAACAAGCCCGGTAAACTGTCGCTGACTTATTCTATTTGGAATGTCCCTTGGTGTCTTCCATTCCACCCATTCTAGTGATTACTTCTGAATTGTGCATGTCACAATGAGATTGTGTCATCTTTCAAAGCGATCTTAAAAAGATTACCGGAATTTATGCATTTTCAAATGAAGAAAAGCAATAACAAAATGTCAGTCAAAATATGCAGTAGCCAAGCAAACTATCAACTGGGGAAAATTCCTTTTTAAAAGTTTGTTGTTTCAGAGGTCGTCGAATTTTATTTTACAAAGTAGAAAAATGACGCCATGTAATATATCTTATACTATCCATAAACGTTTGAAAAGTCTAAAACTTCTATACACTGGCCTTATTTTATCAAATTAAAAAAAAATAAAATTCATGATAGTGTATCCATTGAAAGTATACTCCGTGCAATCCAGTGAATTTAAAACTATTTATGAAAATAAAAAAGGGACAAAACACATATATAAGAATCTGTCAGATAACAAAATTATAACTGCCCCAAAGAAAAATGGATGAAGTTATTCAATTTTAGTGATGATGTTCTGAAAAAAATCAGTTTTTTTTTTCACTACAAACAAGCTATAATGGATACAATTTAGATTTAATCAATTCATTTTAGTAATGATTTTTTTGAAACACAAAGTTGGTTTTATTAGAGACTCTAATGGTACGTTTTGTGAAACAGGTGCGACTATAGAACATTTA
Organism: Pinna nobilis; assembly: GCA_016161895.1. Lineage (NCBI taxonomy): Eukaryota > Metazoa > Mollusca > Bivalvia > Pterioida > Pinnidae > Pinna > Pinna nobilis. Next base: position 3,059 of record JACSZP010000974.1, read on the forward strand.
TTGTGGGGATGTGAAAAAGTCCAAAATCTACTTGAAAGTTTCAAAAACTTTACTGAAACTTCCAACATTCACTTACATATAAATCAAACAAAATTCATATTTGGGGAGTGTGATTATTATTTGGGGCCTCCGTGGCCGAGTGATTAGCGTGTTTGACTACAAATGGGAAGCCGCGCCAGCGCCACTCCGCGGTTGGCCGTCCCTGTCCCTCGGATGAGACAGTAAAAACCGAGGCCCCGTGTCACAGTAGGTGTTGGCACGTTCAAGAACCCTCCCTTCTCTACGCCATTCTCTATGGTGTAGTCATGAAATACATAACTTTTGGGAGAGGAATCTTTATTCTGTCCCCAGAAAACTAGAGAGAATGGTTTTCATTCCTTGGTATAACCTAGTTTTTTGTAGCATTTTACATCTTGATTGGTTTGATATAAGCAATAAGCGTCATCAAAATTTTCTGTTACTCAACCAATTCATACAAAGCGTGAACCTAGTTTTCATTCATGCATGTTCTTGTGATGCTATATTATGGAAATATTTTCAATGAGAAATGTGTCCTTGCATCAACAATAATTAATAAAAGATCTATTTATACCTGTATACCTTTATACACCTGCTCTTCAAGTCATGTAGTTTTCTTCCTGTATGTCTATTTCATTTTTGTGCATGTGTCTGGTGTCTGTTCTCTCTCTCTCTCTCTCTCTCTCTCTCTCTCTCTCTCTCTCTCTCTCATAAGGTCATTATCTGTTCTCTGTTTAACAACTTCCTGATCTTCAATATCCCTGTCTCCATCTCCGCCAATTCTTACTCATTATCTCCCTTCAGAAAATTCCTCTCTCTTTACCCATCTTATATTCATTTTTCTTATAGTCTAAATACTTACATAAACATACATGTATATTACGGAAAGCTTATGCACCATGCATATATCTTTCTCTCATGGTTCATGTAGTTGGGTTCAATTAAATTCCATATCCTAGCCATGTGGGAATATGGGGGTTGTGTAAAATCCTGGCCAACCACAGTGGACAAAGGTGTCAAGGATGCCTTTCCATACCATGTCGACACAATGTACTTTAACATGAAAATAAAATGATTTGAAATAAACATAACTACATAACAGGGAATAAATTCACTAAAATTCAATTATTATGATACCTTCACTGATTTTCTGAGACCAGGTGAATGCATATATTTTTATGAATAAATGTCAATTGAAAAACAGACTTTAACAAAAATAAAATACATGTACAATGTAGTGAAAACGTAAATTTTACAATCCTTTATATCATTGGCACACGGTGTAAGATAAGGATGACTGGGTTATCTTTCTTTCTTTCTTTTTCTTATTTCCAGGTAAATGTTCAGATAACACCGTAGCATGCCTAACATGAATGCCACCTATTTGATATGGGTAACCTGCCAAATGTTACGTAGATAATACATGGCCCATTGAACTGTTAAACTTGCTTGACAGCCTAAAAGGCCATTACAAATTGTACGGTCACAATGTCCAAGGGATTATTACTTATTCTAGCGTCCGTCGTTTCAGTTTCTTCCTATGATACAACTGTGGACGAGTTGACGCACGAGCTTGCTGACCTGAGGACACAAGTGGTCAAACAAAGTATCTTGATAGAAAAACTAGCAGCAACACATGCAGACGAATTGCGGCAGCAAAATGCTAAGATTGAAACTTTGGAAAATATTGTCAGCATGGCCAATATAAAGCTAAATTTTGATGAATTCGTAAACACAGAAAATGATGGACCGCCAAGAGATAAATACAGTGAGTAATTCCCTTTTTTTAAAGATAAATAATAAAAAAAAATTAACGGAATAACAATGACGTTCCGGGCTTTTGTTTTCAAGTATAAAATACGACGTCGTTTAGAATTCTGAAATAATAACGTCTCTATATAAATGGTATGCATAATGTGTAACTGTGCTTCATGCTTTTGAAATATTTATTACAGAAAATACACGTGTGACAAGGGTTTCACCTAGGAATTCAACGGTCAGCGCCTTCTACGCATGTATATCGAAGAACTTCGCAAACCTTTCACCCCATACAAATCTTGTTTTCGATAAAGTAATTACAGATGTTGGTGGGGAGTACAACGGAAACACGGGAGTATTTTCTCCATTCCAGTCCGGCATCTACGCTTTCTCCTGGGTCATCATTGTGTCTGGTCGTGACCCTGTAAATAATGAGTACGGGGAGGTATCTGTGGAAATTCTACGGAATGGGATCAACCGCGGAACCATTCATGCCGACACAGAGCATAACAGTGATGACGACACAGCTTCCGGTTTTGTTATTCTCAAACTGGAAGAAGGCGATATAGTAAATCTGCGGACGACAACTTATGCTCCAAATCAGGGATCATTCATTAGTAACACTGAACAGGGGCAGTGGACATTTGCAGGGTTTAGAATTGCTTGATCAGAAAATAAATCATTTGTTGATAAAAGCGATTGAAATTCCTATTGCTGTCCTGTGCAAAATAAATTTGTTTCCTGCTCTTGTACATGTATCTGATTATCTATAGTTGATAGTCGTTTATCAAACTTCTCTGGAAAACTAACCTCCTTTGATAGATTTCCACGTATGTCAGTTGTTGGCTTCAAATTTTGTAATGAACTTGGCACTTGTTTTTAAATTTGAAAAAGGGCCTCATTGCCTCGATAGATTTTACATGACTTTCTATAAGGACTCATTTTTAATTAACTGATTTGAATCTGACTGGACTTACAGATGATGTGTCCCGTCAACAAGGGATGCTTGCTTTTCCATGACGTCTGTCCCCTCCTATCCAACATCCTCCTATCTACTGGTCCAACATCCTCGGTCTTGTTTATTGTCCCTTGGTTAAATGATGACTTGATTTCTTGAAAATTTAGATTTTGTTGATGCATTTGGGATGTGCTATATTGTAATATTGATTTTAGATACAATCTTACATCCCTTAGTGACCCATTGCATTAAAGGATCACCTACCTTATATAACCTAAATATATATGTTTTCCAAAGTAGGAATTTTCCACATATATCACCTGAATTAAGAGATAACCTGTCATATTTGACCATAAATTCATCTTCCCCTTGACAGTCTTTAAAAATAGGATTGACTGAGTAAAAAAAATCAAATAGGCGGGGCCGCCGTGGCCCAGTGGTTAGCGTGTTTAACTTCGAATCGAAGGGTTTAGGGTTCGAATCCGGGCTTCGGATGAGACAGTAAAAACCGAGGTCCTGTGTTACGGTAGGTGTTGGCATGTTAAAGAAGCCTTCGTGCTCATCTGCAAAAAGTAACGAGCATAGGCAAAACTTGTCGCCCTTCACCATGGACATCTTCATATCAGTGTAGTATTCTGAAGTGGGACCTTAAACAACAATACAACAACAACTTGAGTAAAAAATAAGAATAAAATAGTATTCCTGTTACAAAAATCCTCATTTATTTTTATGCAACTTTGAGACATTTATAGCAGGTGCTAACTCGATGGGACTCTGGACAGCAAAGACATGTGTAAAAGAGATGACTGGTCACGTGCGTCTTTGGACATGGGGTCACAAGTTCATGGTTCATCTTCGATGGGTCTGTTATCAATGTTCTGAAAATGAAAAAAGATGAAATTAAGTAATGCCATGATTTACGTTTGAAATAAAATTTCAATACCAGTAAATGTAAAAAAGAAAATTAAATCTTAACTTCTGCATTACGAAGCATCGATTATTTGTATCATAAAGCTTTTAATTCTTCTTTTATTATATTGCTTTTCAAGTCCCGCCGGAGAATCTTTCTCTCGTGTATACCGCTGAACGGCTATAGATTTGGCATATCCTTTGAACTTGGTTATTGAGCAGTAAGGGTTCTTTTACACGTATGTACCGACCGTAAGAATGGTATGTGACCTCCGTTTTGATTATCTCATTCTAAGACCACAGCGAACCCACGACCTCGTGTTCAAATGGCGAATACACTAACCACTGAGCCTTGGTGGTCCTCAATTCTCTTAAGCTGTTGTTGTTGTTGCTGTTCTATTGTTGTTAAACGTCTCAAGAATCTTTCAGTCATCTGGAGAAAGGCAAGGAATTTTGCCTATGCTCGACACTTGAGGAGGGAGGGTACGTCAATGTGCTAACACTTGCTATGACACGTGACCACGGTTTATACTGTCTCATCCGAAATACATGGAAAGGCAACTGAGACGTGGCTTGGGTTCGAACCCCGGACTCTACCATTCGAAGTCGAACCACCGGGCCACGGCGGGTCTCCATTTCCTTTAGTAAGTATGCATGTTTTTTAGTTCCAGATACTATGGCTTTTTTTCAAATTTGAGATAGGTATTATAATTCCTATGATTTTCTATAAGGATTACTCACGTGTCGCAGAAGTAGAGGTAGTCACATCCGGTAGTTCCAGTATACCCGTATCTCTGTTTCATTGGTTGGTCATCTTTGCACTTTGATGGATTGGAGCTAATGAGAGAATCTTCTGTAGGATGACGCTTGTGTGGTTGTTCTATTAAATTATGAAAAAAGCAAGTAAAAACGCCGGGGCTTAAGTATAGAAGTAGTTAATACCCACTACAAGTGTACATATTTAGCGGTATTTTTATATAAGCGACTTTCGCAGTAATTCCATTTTGGTTATTCAAGTAAAACACTAATTTTCTGCAATCTATTAATTTGCAATACATGGTAAACCTACTTTACATATAGTACATGGTGATCTATATAGTGAGCATATTGAATTGAGTACCATTGTTATCACAAGACGATTTGTTTAAAAGAAAATAACAATAAATTATAATGGAACCTCGCTATTTAGGCCACCCAAGTGACTGGCTACTATTTGTCTGATTAGTGAGGTGGTCTTGTATATGAGGTTGAATCAGCCATGAAGAGTGATAGACAGTTAATTTTTTATGGTCTTTATTGGTCTGATTAATGAGGTGGTCTCCTTAGTGAGGTGGTTTTAAGGCGAGGTTCCACTGAATATCATTTTGTTATCAAACAATTAAGGTTCTGAATTGAAACACTGGAAATCTCAAGTTTTTCATAGGAAATTATATTGCCGCTACTGTAAGAATATCCATGGCTTAATCGCGCTTATTTAATGTTTCGCTTATAAGTCTGCATCTTAGAACGCTAAAATTTCAGAATGCTAAATAAGGTCACGTACAGATAATACTGGGCCTAGGTGAAAATCAAGATTTCCAGACAAGGTTAAAATGAAATTGTGTGAGAAAGTTAAAATCGTTTGTTATCAGTTTTTCTTGTCACACAATTAAACATATCTAAATATTTTGATGTTCAGAGACCTTTTCCGTATAGACTTTAATACAGCATACACAATGTATGTATGTTGATAAAGTCTCATTGGATACAATTCTAGTTTTATTAATATATGGACTTAAACCAATCGTCATCAAAACTTTGAAAACGTAAATGCAGAATTATCCAACAATTCAATTTATAAGACTTGAAACATATAGAAAAATTTTCACATTTTCAATACATCATTATTCTTCACAACGAACGAAATTCAGCTATTCGTGTTTGACCGATAACAAATAGACCCTTTCAATATGACCAACTTTTTCGTAAACGTTTGATTATAAGACGAACATTAATAAATAATATAATTCAAAAAAATATTGTTAATAATTAATCATGTTTTGTGCTCACCATAGAGTAGCATGTCCTCTTCAGATATGAGGCTAAGCTTGTACAACGGATATCCCTTCTGTTGTACAAAATCTCTCATTTCTTTGCCCATAAATGTCATATCATGTATTTCATGAGATACTGTGTAATTAAGGTGGATCGACGTGGCCTCGTTATCACCAATGCTGTCTACTCCTATATTCTAAAAACATAAGGTAACTTAAAAATATAAAAAGCTAAAAAGCGATGTCGGTTTGCTTGCAGCGCTAAATTCAATAGACTACGATAGGTTTGAGATAGCCCTTTTATTAACGTAATTCAGTTTTAAGAAAAACAAAACTCTTACAGTTCATCACTTACATCCAAATATATCTTATTTTCCAAACTAAAATAAATGTAATTTGCTAGTGAGACTCGGTTTTTACTGTCTCATCCGAACGGCATGGACAACAAACTGCAGTATGGTGCAGATTCGAACTCACGACCTCACAATCAAATGGCGAACACGCTTACCACCGTACCATTGCGGTCCGAATGAAACGACATATATAGAGATCACACAACAATTTTGGATTGATTATCATGTTTATCCAACTCGAGTTAGTTAATTTTCAAAGCGAGCCTTTTTGGACTTTGAAAATTAACTAACGAGAGTAGGATAATTATGATAATCAATCCAAATGAGTTGTGTAATTTGTTTCTACCATAACACTAGATTATTTTGCAAATCAAATTATTGAAAACGTCAAAAAGATTTAACTTCAATTCCAGCCATATTGTAAGTTCACTCAATGTATTGTGACGTCAAATATACTGACGTCAATTGATGGCGTCATAATTGAATTTCCTGACGCATCAGCCAATCAAAACGCTCGGAAGACGTAAATCACGTGTGGTTAATCGATATATTTAATCGACTGCAGCCTCGATTATACAGCCGTTTTATAATGGTTAAACCACGCGTGTTATGGTAGAAATTATGTTAACTTACCCACATATGTGATATGCTTTCCATTAATTTTCCAGCATTCGGATAAGCCTGAGTGTTTATAGATGTCAAATAACAATGCCTCTTAGACGGCATGCAGAACACCTCCAAACCCTGTTGGAAATATAGAAGTTACACAAGGAAAAATTTACTTAAGATATACAAAAATCCTTTAGGTGAAATCTTATTTAAATTATTTTCCCAGAATGTAAAAAAAATATTTAACTATGAAATCGGTTAATGTTTGAATCTCTTTTTGCTTAAGTAGTATGATTTAATTGATATTTTTCAAATTAATTATTATAAATATATTCGTTTTACAAAACCGCTGACTGATTATTTCTTACTGTTGTAAAGTCCTGCATTTTGTAGGTTTCTTGTACATGATTGTGGGCCGGTGTGTGATAGTACACGTGGTTTTTGTACAAGTCGGTCTCAATGCCTTGTGTGATGTGCGCCGTATTTTCTTGCACATGAATACTAAATTTCTGAAAAGGAGACGAAATATATCACAATCAAATATAAGTGTATGTGCCGTATTTCAGTGGAATTAATTACAGAAACTTTCTATAGTAGAGTCTACCTTTCCGAACACCTTAAGTCAATCCCGGTTTTTCAGTAGGTTCGTGTTACTCTATTTTTAGTCATAAGTGCATTTTTGTAATTCTATTAGTAGTGTTGTCTCGTTTCTGTTTTGGCCACGGTTTTGTTTGTCGTTGACTTATTAAATTTGGAATGTACCTTGGTATCTTCTACTTCACCCCTTTTATATCTCGAGATAAATACCGTCTGTTAAAATGAGTTTCTCTAAAGTTGGTCATCAGGATTTGCAAAAGCATTGCGTTCTCAAATTAGAACTTACCGAAGTCTCCGTTGTTGCAAAGTCCGTGGCCTGAATCATAAGGAGGATCAGTGCATGTACAGACATGTTGCTTTGTTGATGATTTGTTTACTTGTTTCTGTAAGTAAATAATAAAACTCAATGTATTACCTAGTTTTGGATATAAAAAACCCATACCGTAATACAGTTCTGCTTTAATTGCCATAAAAATTGAAATATGCTCATACTTACAGCGCTGGATTGCGTTTGTTAAAATTGCTAGAGAACACTCGATATTTATTCACATTTTGAGAAAAATCTAAGCCAATGAGACTGTAGTTCCTTATTATTCAAATATCCTGTATTTCATGGGAAAACTCAAATGTCTTGAATATCCTTGAACCGCCTAATAATATCAGGAGAACCCAATTATGTTCTATCTCATTCGAGAAATCCGGGTTCATTACGTGAAAGGGTTTTGAAATGGTCAAAAAGCGGTCAAAGACACAGAGTACTAAGACAACACTATTTTAAAGACTTCTATAACACTTCAAAACATGAAACCTACAAATAGTAAACATACGTATTTTGAGAGAGAGAGAGAGAGAGAGAGAGAGAGAGAGAGAGAGAGAGAGAGAGAAAATTGATTAAATATTTCTTCGAAACTTTTTTTTCTCGAAATGGTATCTGTATCATATTGGCCGACGATAGTTTATTTTCGAACCGTGTACCAACTCCAGTTAAATTGCATATCTAGTTCAAATAAACGTATTTTTGATCTTTTTATAAAGTATGACAATTTTTCAGAGAGAGAGAGAGAGAGAAGGGTAATTTTTGTTTGTTTTATTTTTAAAAATTATAAACATTTGAATATGCTGGCCTTTCACTTGGACACCAGAACAGTGACCTGTTCCAGTATTCGATTAATTCGTAATGTCAGTTTCTTAAACACAATATTAGTAGGTCTTCTTCTAAGCTCGAAATGAAACACTATTAGAACTTAAAATGTTATTATAGAATTTGGAATCAAGAAGAAAACCAATAAAATGATATAACCTTGTTCAACTTTCAGTTGAAGATATAAAAATATCGAATGGGATGGGATAAATAAATGCTTTTGGAGGATAGCAGTTCATCCAACCCGAAACTGATATGTCCAAAATGTGGCCCATTTCGGCTCTTGATCATTTATTTTGCATCTAAGCATTAAATTTGAAAGTTTGGTCCTTTAAAAAAAAACATTTACCGAACTAAAATGTAAACCTGTAACATAAACGTAAATAAAAAGTCATTTCCCTTCAAACAAATTGTCTTAAGTACCATTTCAGCGATATGAATCTGTGTTCCCAACATTAAACCATGCAGTAGATATGCGTAGAGATATACTCAATAAGGTTCCGCTGTTTGGAATAGAATTTTGTAGTGACTATACGGGAAGAAAAATTCCTAAATCGCGTCCTCCCTCACTTGCAATCTTGGGGTATCATTATATAATCATTTTTATTACGACCGAAAGTACAGTAATCTAAAACAGACATTGTCAGAGTTTTGCTTTGATTTTTCTTGCTATTTTAAAATCAAGTAATCAACTGTACTCGGTTCGTTAACTGTAATTGTTATATTCAAGTTTATAATTCCCTATATTTACTATAGAGGAAAATAGCCAACAGACTTGCTATTAAATCTTTCCTTCAAAAATAGTTCCTTCTGCCCGGTCATTTAATTTTTTCTGTCGGCCCTCTCGTGATTGTTAAGGAGACACTTTGAATTTGGTTAACGTTTCAAACGTAGTTGTGACCGTGATTATATTTTGCGTCTGCATATCCGGTGTAAATAATGGCAGTATCATAATGAAGTTACGACGAGGATCAGCGGACGGGAATATTAAATAACCGTGACATTAAAAACATGGTAAATGTTATAAAGGCCTTATGGGGATACTAAACGAACATCCGACAAATACTAAAGCACCTATGGATTATTCATTATTTGGGTTCAGCCTCGAAACTGACATGGTCAATTTCTCGCGGAAATTTTGTGCTGAACTAGCCTATGGAGAAAGTTCAGACACAACAGCCAGATAATAAAAATTGTTTCATATAACAAAACAATTATTGACTGGGTCCGAGGGCAAAATCAATTTTGTTGGCATCCTCGTTCCTGACTATTGCCCTCCGCTTCGCGTCGGGCAATAGTCACGACCTCGGGTGCCAACAAAATTGCTGTTGCCCTCAGACCCAGTCAACAATTGTATACTGTTATGTTTTCCACATGCACTTATGTTGCATTATTTTCAAACTCTTGGCATACCAGTCAGACTAATAACAATGTTAAGATGGATATTCGTTTTGATTTTTTCGAAGGATTTACTTAAGCGTGATTCGGACTCTTCCTCGACACCTTAACCCAAATTATCATCTACTTACTGTTAAACATATAAACAAATGCACAGAAAACGTATGATATGAGGGCGTTGGATGTAACCATCACCGATTATGACTTATTCTTGTATTCTAAAATGTGTGACACGACGGGTGTCACGCGTGGAGCAGGAGTTGCTTACCCTTCCGGAGCATCTGAACTCATTCCCGGTTTTTAGTTGGGTTCGTGTTACGCCATTTTTAGTTATAAGTGTATTTGTGTATTTCTGTTTGTAATTTTGTCTCCTTTTTGTTTTTGCCACGATTTTGTCTGTCGTTGACTTAAGCTATTTGGAATGTCCTTTGGTATCCTCTATTTCACCCATTTTAAGTTCCTTTGTGTGGCCTAATTTATACCCTACCCTTTTATTATGTGCAAAGTTATCTTCCTTTTTTTGTTCAGTTATTCAAGCGATTATCTGTAAGGTGGAAGTAATATTCATGTCCTGTCTTAATTTTCTGTCATACAACTTTACTTGTGTTTTATATTGCCTAATAACTTGATTTACCCAATCGTTTTCACAAATTTCAGTCTCAATCAGTATTAAGTATATTCATGTCTGCATGAGTAAAACCAATTTACAAAGAGCTTTCATTCTTTTGTCATAATTTAAGTAATGAAAGGGATGATGTTTATAATCAGTTTTACATGCCTGTTCGCTATTTGATCATGAGGTCATGGGTTCATCCGAGACAGTTCGCGGTTGGCTGTCATTGTCTTTCGGGTGAGACAGTTAAAGCCGAGGTCCCTTGATACAGTAGGTGATGACAAGTTAAAGAGATCTTCCTGCTCTACGCCCATAAGTAACGAGCGTGGGCAAAATATGTTGCCCTTCAATGACACACGTTGAGGTCCCCATATATCTCAAAGATTCTTATGTAAGACGTTAAACAACGATACAATACAATACAAGGCGAATTACATATTACAGAGACATGAAATATAGCTTTTTTCTCTCTCACGTTATTTATGATAAATGTTTAGCTCGTTTTGATTGCATTTTATTGGATAGATTCTTACCATCTGTAAAATTACAAGAGAAGAACATACACACATTTCCAAATTCAATTATTCGGTGAATATATCTTAATACGTAATTTATAGTATTATTTATCACATCCTTTTGATAAAGATCACTCGGTCACATTTTACAGATGTCAATGAGTGGACAAATATATATGCCTTAATGAAAATCGTATGAATATATAAGTTTTCAGGTAAAATCTGCAAATTGAAGACTCTGAAAAAAAAGTATATCGAGACAAAACAAAAGTTTAATGAAATAACCAGAAGTACCAAGGGATGTTCTTAAATCCCTCAAAGTCCTAACAAACATGACAAGTTGAGGAACAATAATGTTCTCAACGTGGACAACTATTGCATATTCCTTATGGGATGGGACCAAGTGTCCTGAAGTAGTCTATTTACCTAAAATAAGAAATAGCAATGTATCAGCATAGAACAAGAACTATTTAGACTGTGTGAGGGACTGAATATGTCTTGAGTTGCCAAACTTAAAATGTCTGTCCGAATATCAGTTACAAAATGGACAAGAAACAAATTACTCACCAATTCCCACCAAATTTTTTTGCGAATATTTTCAATACCGGGTAATTGAGATATTTGCTAATTTTTATCCTTTCTACCATTAATACTACATTTGGAATTTTTTAATAATTCAGAATACCAAGTATTTCGCCATTAAGCCTCTCAGAGAAATAGAAGATGACTGCTTGTAGTCGTTAGGAAGGAAGATATACGGTCTTGTCACAAATCGTGAAACCCCGTTCTCAATAACATTTAACAAAATCTCTGACTGATCCCCTTAATGTATATACAGTAATCATTTTATCAAGCAAATTCTTATAATCTGACTCTGAACAGATCTAGGAATATTTGCGATGGGTGGTAAATGTTGACATCTCAAGAATAGATAGGTTGATCCTTTTTTAAGTGGTCTTGAAACTTTAAACATCTGTTAGCGCTTCTTCAAAAAAAAAATCATATTCAGCTGTATTCAGCAAAAATTAGGCATATGTATGTGAACTTTAGATAAAAGGTTAAGATAGAATTCACATAAGAAGTATGCTCATTATTTAACATCCTAGGTGAATTTCAAGACTTTCCTAAAGACTTGTTATTTTAGGAAAACAGAATTTTCCATATATACTAGGTTCTCAAAGTTGAGTTACAATGGGATCATTTCAAAATCTATTAAAAGATTTGGGACACTAGATAATACACTTGGCTAAAATGTTTTCAAAGTATTGGAATAATATAATGATGAAATCAGATGAGAATAATACACAAGGATGTACCTATATAAACTATGTAAGAGAGCAAAATGTTATATTAAGGATGACAATGAAAAATGTCATTTCATTTCTAAACTTTGTTTCTATATCTTCCATATATCTATGGCGTAGTCCCACATTTGTTTAACATAGTTCCTAATCACATTGAAATATAAGACGGGATTCACGAGAATAGATAAAGCAGAGAGATACGTCGTGATTGGTCGGTTTGAACAAATCAAGTAATGTCGACCTTCATAGAGATGTAGGCAGTACAGGATTTTAATAAACGTGAAGTGTATAACTAGCAATGAAATAGCTAAAATAAAGTTATACCAATGTTTACTGGACTACAAAAATTTATGAAATATCAGCGTTTGCTTTTCTTCAGCTCGCATTCTTAAAAATGTATATATTCTTATTTCCTCATTTGTCTGATATGCAAATACTGATATATATATATATACATGTTTATATATGTAAATAGATTAGAAAAATTTACTCTCGCTTATATATTTATAGTCTATGAATATCATAACTTACAGCAAGTAGCGTATTTCATCCACTTTAATAAAAGTAACTTATGCTTGACGTTCATAATTCATTCAAAGAATTAATACGAGAATATTGATAACATAGGGGATACTTAATCTTCCTAGGCACCTAATCCCACCTCTGGTGTACCCAGGGGTCCGTGTTTGCTGAACTCCTTATTTTGCATTTCTTGTAGAAATTATGAGATTGATCAGTGTTCCTTACCTTTACCTTTTTATTTATTAGAACATACGCGACTTTAGGTGTTATTTCTATTTGCGGTCATTGACATGTGAAGCGACTGTCGATTGAGTGAATCGGCTGCATTCTTAATTACTCACCACGTTCATTTTTATTACACAAGCTACTACGAAGTAGCGTAACAAGTTGAAGAGGGTCAATTTTACGTTGAAGAAAAACAATCAATTTCAATTGTGGACAGATATGCTCATCCAAGTGTCAAATGTTTTTTTAAAAAGTTCGATTAGAATGATGTTCAATCATTGAAAGTGTTATTCTCGTCAAAATATGTTGTGCCAGAAGATGCTCTAATGTTTAAAAGACTGCAAAATTATTCAGATTTACAACGTACACAACAATGATTTTTCATCAAAGTAAATAGCGCAACAGTGGTATCTCATTGCAAATAGCGACGGCTTATATTTAAGGATTTAAAAAGGCTAGGTCTTACACGTCGGTTTGCGACACAAATAAAAAAATCACCTGACTTGAAAAATCAGGATAATGAAACACAAAGATCTAAAGTCGCAAAAAAGGCGTGTAATCTTGCTTGATTGTTAGTTGTCGTTTTTCAACGGATTAGATTGGACGTTTTGCATTCGTTCAGGGTGTTTTTACTATTTTTTAGCTGTCTTTATCGGTTGGATGAAATGAACTGTCTAATGACAGCATTATTTCCGTGAGAACTGGCAACTGCAGATGAAGATCCGGTACATAAGGATACCAAATCTTTTAAAGTATTCACATGACCATATATGTATCCGAACTAAATTTGGAACGATGATTGTAAACCGTAATGAGTGCTTTGGGGTTGATGGATTACAAATAACGAAATTCCATTTATCTTTTGTACGCTAACACATTACGATTTTAGTTGCACAGTCTATTGAAAAACCTTGATGATGAAATCTATACATAGTTTAGAAGAATATCTGATACAAAATTATTCCTGATATTCAACATGTATGCCATTCGACAGAGGCAGTAATATACTCAAAACGTCCACCTTTGAAGAGACTACATGGGATGTTGCAAATATACGAACACGTGAGAGGTGATCTCTTTACTCAGATCATTAATAAAAGAAATGCTATAATTTTGAAGCATGCACATTGTTCAAATAAGGCACGTAGTGGAATAACGTGCGAACACACACAGCTATACGCAAAGGACCCCGGTTTTCACTCTCTCGGCCATAGGATAGAGAGTGACAACCGCAGCACGGTGGAGATTCGAACTAACAATCTCACGATCGGACGACGAAATGATCAATCACCGAGCCAGTGCGGTCCCTAATATGACAAGGAGTCATTTCTAATTCATTTTATTTGTATTTATCCGTTGATTTGTTTTGTCTGCAACCGGTTAACCCGTTATGTATACTCCTCTGTGGCACCTGATCTTGCATCTTATTTCAGATATCCATGTGTGAGTTTTGTTCATTGGGTTTGTATTTTGTTCATTGGGTTTGTATATTGTCTCGAGGGCTGTTGTGAATCAATGTCTGCCTTTTTAAAATTTGTCTGTATTATCATCCTGTAGATTTTACATTTCGATAAAAAAATAGTTCATTGTATTTCTGTGACACTTTACGATGTTAACACATTTTAGTATTATTTCATATAACAAGTTCTGATAGTGTAGATGTTAGTGTAAAGAGTATCTAGCTGTCTAGAAAATTTCTTCCCAACAAATCTTAAACATTAGCTCACACGCAAGATTTCGGTCAGTATCTATCGTATAACGCTCTCAGTCATTTGAAACTGTTTGTTTTTTTT
>JACSZP010000975.1:0-12568 GCA_016161895.1 Pinna nobilis
TAAGCCCATGTGATCTGTGGCAACTCCTGACACACTACATGACGTAAGCCCATGTGATCTGTGGCAACTCCTGACACACTACATGACGTAAGCCCATGTGATCTGTGGCAACTCCTGATACACTACATGACGTAAGCCTATGTGATCAGTGGCAACTCCTGATACACTACATGACGTAAGCCCATGTGATCTGTGGCAACTCCTGACATACTACATGACGTAAGCCCATGTGATCTGTGGCAACTCCTGACACACTATATGACGTAAGCCTATGTGAACTGTGGCATCTCCTTACACTCTACATGGCATAAGCCCATTTGATTGTTGGCAACTCCTGACACACCACTAACATAAATCCATATGAACTGTGGCCACTTATGACACTCTATATGACATAAACTCATGTGAACTCTGGCATCTCCTGACCCACTACATGAAATAAACTCATGTGAACTGTGGCATCTCCTGAAACTCTATATGACATAAACCCATATGAACTGTGGCACCTCCTTACATTCTACATGACATAAACCCATGTGAACTTGGCATAACCTATCACTCTACAAGACATAAACCCAAGTGAAATGTGGCATAACCTATCACTCTACAAGACATAACCCCATGTGAACCGTGGCATCTCCTTACACCCTACATCTATGTAATCTGTGGATACTCCTTACACTGTACATGGTGTAAGCCCATGTAATCTGTGGCAACTCCGGACACTACATGACATAAACCCATGTGAACTGTGGCATCTTTTGACACTCTACATGAAATAAACCCATGTGAACTGTGGTATGTCATGACACTACATGATATAAAATCATGTGAACTGTGGCATCTCCTGAAACTCTTCATGACATAACATTCTACATGATATAAACTCATGTGAATTCTAGCATCTCCTGACATTTTACATGACATAAACTCATGTGAACTGTTGAACTGTGGCATCTCCTGAAACTGTATATGACATTAACCCATATGAACTGTGGCATCTCCTGATTCTACATGATATAAACTCATGTGAACTGTGGCATCACATGATAGATCAATGGATGTACAACATAGGTCTGGGAACATTCAAAGTGTCATATGATGTGGTAACTCACTATTATTGTATCATATAGGTCTTTGTGACATTAAGCATCATTTGGAGTGGTAACTCATTATAACTGTTTCATAGAGGTTTAAGTGATATTCAGTGTGATATGAGGTGGTAAGTCACTAATTCAAAGGTCACATGCTTAGGAACATTCCATTCCATTGTAAGTGACATAAACCATCATATGGTGTAGTAACTCAATGTAATTCATAAAATATATACAGTAGAACCTATTTTAAGAGACCATTTAAGGGAAGGAGAAAAAGGGTCACATATGACAGGTGGTCTCTTAATTCAGGTGATTTATATAGGAAAAGACCATTTTGGGAACCACTCATTTACGTCACATAAGACAGGTTTTCCTTTAATTCAGTGGGTTGCCAGGGCAGGTTAGACTGTATCAATATCTGTGAAAATCAAGTTTAATGCCAGTGGCTCAGGTTCAAGGGTCATCAACCCTGCATACCAGAACCACTACACTAAAGTGAGTTCTCATAATGCATGCATCACTTAAAGTTCATGGGAAATGACCCATGAATCAGAGCTACATAAACTGGCAGAAATTTTTGGCAACATCCATAAATGCATGACTTTTTGAGACTTCAAATCTGATATTTATTATCTTATAAAACTTAATACATGTACATAGTATAAAACAACAACAATTGATTTAAACAACTGCAACATACATAACTTATTTGAATAATTTACATGTTGGCCTACATGTGATAATAAATGCTACAAACATTAATATACAATAATATTGCACAGTTAAAATGTAAATGTATTTACATGTGTATATAAACTTAATCACACATTATGTACACTGGAAACTCACTATTAAGACCACCTGAGTGACTATCTGAATCTGGTCTGACGGTGGCCTTCCAACTGAGGTTTGAAAAAAGTAGAAGAGATAAGCAGGCTGAATTCTTGATGGTCATTGTTGGGAGGTGGTCTTTATATGAGGTTGAATTTGACATACAGTAAAAGAGTAAACAGCAATAGTTTATGACATATATGTATTCACTTAATTGTGAGAAGTAATAGCTTAAAAACATACAGATGTACAAACAATAATTTGAAGAAAACTTTGGTCTATTAATTACTCTTGAAATTAATATATATATATATATATAATTATAACACACACAATACTCAAAACGGGGAAATTGTTATAATGCTTAAACTTTGAGTGAATTGATAATTTTTTTTTGGGGGGGGGGGGGCAAACCCCTGATTTACTAATCAGCAGAATTTTTTAAGCAAACTGATTCAGTTGTATGTAGAGCAAAATATAAACACAAAAAATAAATACACATTTTATCTAAAAATATGAAAGCATCACAAAGAAATGCAATAATCAAAAAGATTCAAAGTCCTTTAGCTCTAATATTTCAATAATGAATGCAAACAAAAAAGACTAAATCCACAAACATACACAAAAGTAACTCCATTTGAAGTAAGTTTCAGGTTATCTCCCCTGGAACAAATACACAACATGCAATATATGACTGACTCCATTTGAAGAAACAGATCAAGAGAAACTCAATCAACAGACATATGAACAGACAAAGTGATTCAAAGACAAAATGTAACTTCATTACACAACTGCACAAACTTTGTATCTTCACATACAGTTCATAACTATAAAGTGGCTTTTTTCATACAGAGGCACAAAGAATTCATCCAAAATGACAAATGATGACTTCATATACATTACATCAACGATAATGTAATGCCATCCACATCAAAGCATGGAAAAAGGTTCTTCGTCGGCAGAAATTTTGTTTCAGCATCAGTATAACTTCATAATTATTACTTCACAAACATTGATAAATAAATATTGTGACACAATCCAGCCACATGTACAGATATTATAACTCTATCCACACATATGTACAGACACGGAGACTCCATCCACACACAGGTAGACACTAGGACCACATCCACACATATGTAGACACGTAGACTCCATCCTACAACAAATACAAAATTTGTGACTTCATCCACACACATGAAGAGACATTGTGACTCCATTCACACACATGTACAGAAGTTATAACTCCATCCACACACATGTACAGAGGTTGTGACTTCATCCACACACATGTACAGACTTTGTGACTCCATCCTAACACATGTACAGAAGTTATAACTCCATCCACACACATGAACAGAGGTTGTGACTTCATCCACACACATGTACAGACCTTGTGACTCCATTCACACACATGTACAGAAGTAATAACTCCATCCACACACATGAACAGAGGTTTTGACTTCATCCACACACATGTACAGACCTTGTGACTCCATTCACACACATTTACAGAAGTGATGACTCCATCCACACACATGTACAGAGGTTGTGACTTCATCCACACACATGTAGAGACCTTGTGACTCCATCCACACACATGTACAGAAGTTATAACTCCATCCACACACATGTACAGAGGTTGTAACTTCATCCACACACATGTAGAGACCTTGTGACTCCATCCATACACATGTACAGAAGTTATAACTCCATCCACACACATGTACAGAGGTTGTGACTTCATCCACACACATGTACAGACATTGTGATGCCATTCACACACATGTACAGACATTGTGACTCCATCCTAACACATGTACAGATAATATGACTCTATACACACACATGTACAGACATTGAGACTCCATCCACACACATGTACAGAGGTTGTGACTTCATCCACACACATGTACAGACATTGTGATGCCATTCACACACATGTACAGACATTGTGACTTCATCCACACACATATACAGACATTGTGACACCATCCACACACATGTATAGATATTGTGACTCCATACTAACACATGTACAGATATTACGACTCCAAACTAACACATGTACAGACTTTGTGACTTCATCCGCATACATATACAGGCATTGTGACTCCATCCACACATATGTACAGACATTGTGACTCCATCCACACACATGTACAGATATTGTAATGCCATTCACACACATGTACAGACATTGTGACTCCATCCACACACATATACAGACATTGTGACACCATCCACACACATGTACAGACATTGTGACTCCATCCACACACATATACAGACATTGTGACACCATCCACACACATGTACAGACATTGTGACACCATCCACACATATGTACAGACATTGTGACTCCATCCACACATATGTACAGATATTGTGACTCCACCCTAACACATGTACAGATAATATGACTCTATCCACACACATGTACAGACATTGAGACTCCTCCCACACACATGTACAGATATTGTGACTCTATCCACATACAAGTACAGACACTGAGACTCCATCCACACACATGTACAGTCATTGTGACTTCATCCACACTAGGGCTGTGTATTGATGAGAGGACTTCGATACAATACAATACAATATTTTAACTTACGATATACAATATATTGGATACAGAAATTCTTTGAATATTCATGCTAAAATGACTTAGTTAAACAAAAAAAAATATGTCTTTACTAAAATTTAACCAGACAAAATTGTCAGAAAGGGTTTGAATGAACCCATTAGCACCAAATATAACAAGAAGAACAACTTTATCATTCAGATCTTTCACAAAATGCTCACATGCCCTGCTTTTGCTGTTGACATTTTGCTTTTTGGGGATCACCAATAAACTGGTATTCAGCACTTTTGTGTAACTATAAGAAATATATACAGATCCCAACATGATCTAACCAAAATCAAGGGTCAAACTTCTATACCTATATCGGATAGTTACTGTATTGAGTATCAATACACAAGTTAATATCGATACAATACGATATATCGATATATTAATTCACCCCTAATCCACACACATGTACAGATATTGTGCCTCCATTCACAAACATGTACCTGTACCGTAGTATCCATTCTACATCTGTACACAAATGTTGACAATCCATCCATACAGATGCACAGAAAAATGTGGCTCTATCCACACCAAGGCATTTGCCGCATAGAAAAAATTGACTCCATTTTGACACACAATAATTAGAAAACAGACAATAGTAATCACATTAACACAAATGTAGACAATATTGCTTCTAAGTGAAATTCTTTAAAAATGTGGATCATTAAGTCCCTGTCTGAGATTCTGACACAATAGAATGACTTTATACGAGACATCCCTTACACTGATTAAGTCCTCCAGTATGTCATGTTACAAATGTTCTTATACAAACAAGACATTGTTATTAGAATTTGTACTTAAGATCTTGTACATTATCCTTTATATGACCTGGTGTAGAATAAGTCTGTCAGCATCAATGTTGACCTTCCCGACTACAATAACACAGTCCCATCCATAAAATCATACATGGCCAACAAGTATATGAAGGTACAAGGTCTTAACAACAGTTAAAGTCCCCTCTATGATGTCACATATGACAAGCCGAACAGGATATGATGTCACAACTTCCTGGTAACAGTAAGTCCATTCTATGATATCATATATAACAAATCCATCAATGTAAGACATCACAACTTCCTGTATTGACCAGAATATGATGTCACAACTTCCTGATAACGTTAATACACTCCCGTCTAACATGACAAATCTAATTATCAGATCACCATATGATGTTACAACTTCCTAGTAACAGTAATACACTCCAGTCTAACATGACAAATCTAATTATCAGATCACCATATGATGTTGCAACTTCCTGGTAACAGTAATACACTCCCATCTAACATGACAAATCTAATTATCAGATCACCATATCATGTTACAACTTCCTGGTAACATTAATACACTCCCATCTAACATGACAAATCTAATTATCAGATCACCATATCATGTTACAACTTCCTGGTAACAGTAATACACTCCCATCTAACATGACAAATCTAATTATCAGATCACCATATCATGTTATAACTTCCTGACCACAGTAACACCACCATCACATCTGTGTGTTGACATTGTGTTATCTAATATATCCCAGGTCCCAGTTAGGGGCTCGTAGCTTTCAATACTGTTGAGTAATGTATTCCCATCATACCTAGTAAAAAATATAAAACATGAGAATTGTCATCAAATTTGGCACACTATGAAAACCAAAATGGAGCAGATGGGATAGCATGTGTTATATGTAAAATGAGTAAGAAAATAAAGATAAAGATAAAAGAAAAGAACACATGGATGTTCTTGTATGTTTTATTGGTTGTGGTAGAGCAAGTTAAAGTAAAACTAGAAGAAAGTAGCCTGAAAAATTTTGGAATTGTAAGCAAAATTGTAACATATATTTGAACCCTGTACAATTTGAACCCTTTTATCCTGTACAGCGGAGCCTCATAATTCTGGACACTTTTGTTCTGAAGCTAGTTATCCAGAAAAATTAATCATCTGAATTACCGAAATGTTCTTATTATAATGTCCAATACAATTTGATAATTTTATTCCTTATAAATTTCATCTAGAATGTGAAGCATTCAGATTATTGGCATCCAGATTAATGAGGCTTGACTATATACATAGATTGGGCAGGGAGATTGAAAAGAGTAGATGCCCAAATTTTGCTATCTGGACATGTGTGTAATGTTCATCAAAACAGGTAAACTCTGTCATATATATGTAGGTATATCATTGTTCTCAAAATTATGGCACATACCGGTAGGCATTACATATATACAGGAAAACTGCTCAGAGAAATATCATAATAGTTCCTTACCCTGCTACAACATACAACTTCCCTTGTAGCACACAGGCACCAACATAACATCTCGGGACAATCATGTTATGTAGTGATGTCCAGTGGTCAGTATAGATATTATAGCACTCCGCAGTGGCTAAGTGGTCAGTGCCGTCATATCCCCCACAAACATATATCAGATCATTAACAACTGCCACACCGGCCCCTGGAAATGTAAAGTTATACATATTACATTGTAGCTATAAATTTGTCACAAAAGATTATGTACATATTTGATTCAATGCATGTTTCTTTTCTTTTTAAGAAAAAAAGCTTGGTTTTCTTTCAATTATGAGGTTGTATTCAGGTTTTAGTGTTTCAAAACCCTAACTACAATGAACAGAAAAAAAATAAAGAAAAACAGCTACGGTTGTTGTAGGAAAATGTGAGATCATTTTCTTTAAATATTTTAATACACAGTGGAGTCAGTCTATAACGAATTGGCTTAAAGTGAATTTAGGTAGATAACAAAGAGGAATAAATTCCCCAAAAAGAATTACTATTTATCTATATATGAAGTAGATTCTGATGCTTTAAAATGAAGGATGCTTTTAACGAAGTCAAAAGTCAGTCCCCTTTAACTTCACTATAGACCAACCCCACTGTAAAATATTATTAATTCCAGTTTTGACATTACACCATTTTTTTTTTGCATTGTTTTGTTATGAGTCCATATAATTACTTGACCAATTTCTTGACCTATAGAAGAAAACAATGAAAAACCAAGGCCCCAAGCCAACAACTGCATAAGCACATAACGGTCCCTCAATGCATAGGACAAAATCCGAATGACTGGTAAAAAATCGGAAAGCCTATGTCAAGTTGATGCCAAAATTGAAAAAGATAAGTCTAAATTGGCCTAATAACTCAATAAGATAAAAGACAACCGGTCTCATGTACCTTAAATGTATGTCTCCTTCAGTGTTTCCTTTCTACAAAAATATCCCAAATAAAGAGACAGACTATTGTATGCAATCATTTTGTATCTTCCCTCAAAATAGGTAAGACTGAAATAGAATGTTACTGTGTGGTACCACTCAAACGAACAGATCATATTACTCCTCCATCTAGACTCTGAAATTTGTTGAGTCTGATGATACTACAATACCGTGGGTGTACCTTGTAGAAACATTTAATGCATTTGCAAAACTAAACTGGGACTTTTATCTCTTTGGCTCCTTACCTGACCGTTTAGTAGACATGGGGGATATAGTCTCCCACTCCAGGGTCTCGGGGTCGTATCTCTCAGCAGAGTCCAGTAAGTTTATACCATCATATCCACCAATACAAAAAATCTTGTCAGCAGAAACCACGAGCCCCGCCCCCTCTCTGCCCACAGCCATACCACTCAGTGTTCGCCATTGATCTAGTGTTGGACTGTAACACTCCATACTTGTGTGCCTATTGTAACCATCAAAACCTCCACATACATAAATCTCTCCTGTAAATTAATGCGGGAAAATATAAAACAAGTGAAATAAAATTCAGCAACGAGAAATTGTCTTGATTCAGCACAACTAAATCAAATGTCTCAAAATGTACAAAGTATTGTACTGTCATTTATAATGTTTAGTTCTAGAGAAATATTTTATACATTGATGTTTGTTCCAATTGACATATATTTAATAATCAAAGAGTCAATCCCTATAATTTTGTTCATAACACATTGTCTTGATGTTATTACTATATATATAAAGTTTCATCATTCATCTTTATTGCATAGATAGTTATGCTGTAGACAGTATTTTTTAACAAAGGGCAATAGCTCTGCAATTCAAGGGCTGATCCCTGAAGATTTTGTTCATGACACATCGTCTTGATATCATTGGTATCATTACCATATATAAGTACATGTAGTTTCATCATTCTATCTTTATTACAAAGATAGTTATGCTCTGGACAGTATTTTTAAACAAAGGGCAATAACTCTGCAGTTAAAGGGGCGTATCCCTGAAATTTATGTTCTTGACGCTTCGTCTTGATGTCATTGTCATGCATGCCAAATATTATCATCCTATCTTAAGTACAAAGAGAGTTATGCTCTCGAAACGAAATGTTAAACAAAGGGCAATAACTCTGTAATTCAAAGGCCAATACCTGACGTTTTCGTTCACGACACATCGTCTTGATTTCATTGTCATGCATGCCAAATGTTATCATCCTATCTTAAGTACAAAGAGAGTTATGCTCCAGAAACGAAATTTTAAACAAAGGGCAATAACTCTGCAATTCAAGGGCCAATCCCTGAAATTTTTGTTCATGACACATTGTCTTGATGTCATTGTCATGCATGCCAAATATTATCATCCTATCTTAAGTACAAAGAGAGTTATGCTCCAGAAACAAAATTATTGGGAGAAGAAAAACAACAAGAACAAGAAGAAGAAGAAACTCGTACAAAAACAATATGTCTCCCATCGGAGTAGGGGAGATATAATAAGACTTCCTTTAAGAGACTTGAAATAAATTACATTCATGTATTTATATAGTATTTGCATTCTTCGTGAAAATACTTATTTGGACAATAATTATATAGACCACAGTCTACAAGGACACATTTTTGTGGTTAAAAATTGTACACACTGTGGACAATATGCAGGAAATTACGATACATGAAGTTTCTTTAAACTGATTAAGAATACTGCTGTCCTAATTTCAAGGCAAATGTTTTGCAACCAACTTGTGTACAAACAATATGTCAATCAGCTGTTCAGCTAAGAGAGGAATATAAGGTAGAATTCACCTTACTCACATAGGATATCGTTTGACTACAGCTACATGTATTCACTACACTATCAGTACCTTTATAAACACAGACACCAGCTAGTCCCCTCCTTTGGGTCATGGGTGCCACTGCCTGCCATGACGGGTCATCTGCTGATATATCCAGGCATTCTACTGTACACAGCCTTGCCTGACCATCGTAGCCACCGATGACATAAACTTTGCCATCAAGTGCTGCTGCTGTCACATATCTTCTTCTTTTTGTTAAATTCTAAAAATAGATAATGATAACATATTACCTGTAGTTTATTTAGATACTCTTTGATTTAAAGTTGATCACTATCATTATGTAAATCTCTGTACAAAGTAAGGTTGTGGGTATTTGTCACTCCCAGCATGCCTGTTAATTCCCATTCTTTAATAGACTAACAAAGGAATTTCAGACAGCAAATATTTTTTTTTCCAAAAGGTCTTTGACATTTCCCAAGTGCCAGAAACCCAAGTTTATCTCTAGATTGCTACCAATCCAAGAATAGATACAATAACTGTTTGCTTCCCAAGTATTCAAAACATGAAAATTGCAGGCTTCTTGAATAGATTCAAAGACCACATATTTCTTGGTTTTTGTTTCGGTTCCGGGTGGTTTCCCCCCGATTGGAGTTCGCACCCCAGTGGTTTTGTCGCCTTTCATGAACACCCTAGGTGGTTTTGCTCGGATTTTATAGAATATTAATTCAAAAATAGACATTTTCTACTGTGTTTCTACATAGATTTACAATGTAAATGACTGCTATGAGGCAGACAGAGTGTTGTATCAACCAGAGTATAATTTTTGATAATTAAAATGATATAATTTTAAATTCCTGTAGCTACATGTAGTTACAAAAAAAAAAATAAAACAAAAACCAATAACCGAATGGCCAATGATAGGGGTATAATTAATGTCATTTTTTAAAATTTATTTTCTGCTACTATTGTATTTGATAAATCGGAAAGAAAATATAACAAAATATCACCAGTGATTCATCTATTCTTGGCCATTCGGTAACTGCCTCCGTTCGATAAGTACTTCAGGCCCAGTACAATCCATCAAAATATTAATAAAAAACATTATTTTCTTTTATTTTACTAAATCCTTCCTGTGCAAATTGCTAAAACAACAACTCAATAAGAATCTAAGTCGATTAGCACCTACCTGTTACAACACTCGAAAACTCAAAACGGATCGAAACCACCTTGGGCGAATCCACTTAGTGCGAACACGAATTGGGGCGAAACCACCTGATACCTTTGCTTCTTTATGGTTAATGCAATACTTGACAATTTTTCAGTCATATTGTAGTATTCAGTTTTTCATTTGTGGAGGAGAGAACTGGTTAAAATTGTATCTGGCGAGAGATCAATGTTTCTCTCATCCCGGACAGAGAAATCCATCAATGTACCCGTTCTGAGATATCTCTGTCTCGCACACCGCGTGCTTTTCTCAAACCCCCTCACGTCACTGCCGGTAAGCCTTGACCTACTTTTAACAAATTTCGTCCGCTTGAATGCAGTGTTGCACCTATATGTTTACTACTTACATGTAGAAATACATCATTTGAGGGTGAGAGAAAAATAATCAACCACCACTTTGTACAGAGACAGAGAAATCTCACCCTCGTGTCAAAGATTTGAAACATCCATGACTCAACAAGCCTCGTCGTAGACTGCAAATCTTTGACACGAGGATGAGATTTCTCTGTCTCTGTACAAAGTGGTGATAGATTCTATTTATCTATGAAGTAAACTGGCAAACAGTGTCCAGTAAGGCTTAAATATATGTTGACTAGAGACTGAGTGGAGAAACTAAATGGATTAAAGCGCTTTTCTCTATCAATGCAGCCATGGAAGTCAAAGTCATATGTTAAAATAGGTATTATGCAATTTTCACTTCAACTTCTGAATCCTAAGTGACTGAAGTTTCGTGCAGTTGGTTATTAAACCTGCCTCTCCTTCACAAAAAGCCAACAACCTCACTACCAGGTCAGTACAGCTGTTTGATCATAACTGATGAAAGTTAAACATATAAATATAAAGTTGTTATACATTGTACTTTGAAGTCTTGTGTGAATCTCTCACTCAGATGGAGACATCAGAAAATTCAAGTGAGGGCTTCAAATTTTGACCAATACTCAGAACTTTCAGCTGTTGAGCAGTGAGGTATCTCCCATTTCTCCCATTTTCACAGAGATATCTTTACAGGAAGTGCAAAATGATAAATCACTCATCCACAGAGGGGTAGATGATAAGCTACAAGCACCATACCGGAAATGACGGCAAAGTGACGTAACGCCGTGAGCTTTCTGATCGATTTCTTTTACTGTGTGGAGTTATAATACTAGACTAGTTTTAAAACAGATCAACTCTCTGATAAAGATTAATATATGGGAGAAAGATAAACAATCCCTATTGCCCGGTGATGACCAAGAAATCCACTAACCCTCGTGTCAAGTTACATGTAACTGGTCAATGTCTCGGCAAGCCTTGACATGGACTAAGTTAACGTGACACTTGGGCTAGTGGATTTCTCTATCATTACCGGGCAATGGAGATAGATTCTATTAATTTTTGACATAGCATATATACATTGTACTGTGACACAGGACCTCAGTGCTTACTGTCTCATCCAAAGGACAGGTAAATTAGCCATATCTTATGTGGCTCTAACCATTGACATAACCTATTCAAAGAGACATGCACTCGACTGCCCATCCAAAGCAGATCTCACTGTACAATGTATGGATTGTATAAAATAACATCCTACCGGTAGCCTTGTCCACTCTCCTGTTTTAGGATCATACTGCTCCACCACCTCAACCATGTTCTGATGTGAACCAAATCCTCCCAGGACAACTAGCACATCATCTGTACCTATACACATGTAAATAGAAAAACAAGGTCAAGTCAAATCCTCCCAGGACAACTAGCACATCATCTGTACCTATACACATGTAAATA
>JACSZP010000979.1:0-15462 GCA_016161895.1 Pinna nobilis
ATCTTTCACTCATATGGAGACGTCACCGTGTGCCGGTGAAGGGCGACATGTTTTGCCTATGCTCGGCACTGCTGGCCGTAGAGCAGGGAGGGTTCTTTAACATGCCAACACCTACTGTGACACGGGACCTCGCATTTTACTGTCTCATCCGAAAGACAGGGACAGCTAATTCCATCGGTCCAACTGCAGACATGTGAACATAAACTTCTCCCTCAACATTTTATATAATTATATTCCTGTGCTGTGATGTGACGTTGACCTGCAGTGCGTATTTTATGCATTTTGATAAAATTTCGTTAAAATTACGTAAATATCGATATTTTTTCACAAGAGTTTTTTTTTAATAAGGAATGATAATTAGTTTGCTTTGTTGATTGAATCTTACTCGTATGGTTCAGTAAACGAATTATAACAAGTAAACAGTCAAAATGAATGATATTGTTCAATAAACAAAACGAACATAATAACCATTTCTTACATAGATACGGAAACAAAAGTATCTCTTACATAAACGATTATCTTTACTCAATCCTTTATCTTTACCATTTGTTCACTAAATCCTATATTATTTGTTCACTAAATCCTATACAATTTGTTTACTAAATCCTATATCTATATATTTAGGGGTATTAATAGCTTTTAGAACTTTTATTTGGGGTAAATATTCATTTCAGGTCCTCCTTAGGCTGAACAACTAATTTTTATGAAAAATATTATTTTTCTTTCAATACTTCATTTAATCGAATTTGGTTTCATAATAAAGAAAAAACTTCACAGGTTGATTTACGTTATGGCTGACAAAGGGGGAATAACTCTTGAAAGTAATGCATAATGAAAACAAACAAATGCTTCTCTTGAAAACTATCAGCGCATAACGATACACGGTTTTGAAAGAGATTGATAAAAAAGAGAACTATTTGTATAAATCATTGAAATTATGGATATCCCGAGTACTAGTTTCTCTTGGTGTTTTTAGGCTCTAGTCAAAACTCTAGGCGCATACCGATATGTAGCTTAGAAAAATAAACATACCATGAAAGTCTAAGTGTAAGATGCTGAATGTGAGGTATGCTACGGTCGGTACAATGATCTGGTTTACCGATACGGCCTGTCATTGGGTCGAATGCTGTCTGGTGTGTTTTAACGGTTGTTAGACTGTTCTTCACACACCGATTACTCCGTTTACCTGATCAAGATATAGAGCTCACGGTGGCTGTGGCCGGTCAACAGGGGATGCTTACTCCTCCTAGGCACCTGATCCCACCTCTGGTGTGTCCAGGGGTTTGTGTTTGCCAAACTTCTTATTTTGCATTCCTTATAGGAATAAGCTACTTCCTCCTCTTCGTATGGATTGTTATTTATTTGTTTTGTTGTTTAACGTCAAACTTAAAAATCTTTCACTTGCACGTAGATGGAGACGTCACCGTATGCCTGTGAATAGCGACAACTTGGCTTATCCTCGATACTTGTGGTCATGGGGCAGAACGGTTCTTTAACGTTCGTAACACCTACTGCGCCTTACCATCCGAGACCCAGAAGCAGCCATTTGCAGCGCGTTGTGGAATCGAACCCACGGCCCCACGACTCGAAGGCGAGCACACTGAACCACTGAGCCGCAGTGGCTTTTCTTCCTCTACGGAGTAGTAGGTCCCAAGAGTTTCTGTCATACAAAACCTTCATATCAAGACTTGTCTTTTGAATTTTGAATCGGACGAGAAATGAAGAATTCGTGTTATATATGTAGCCGATAAAAGGAATGTATTAACAAAATTTTGGAAGTTATAGCAATACTAGGTGTCTGTTCGTTATGTATGCACGAACTGCCTCAATATTTATTTATTACATGTAATTAATTTATTTTTGAAATCGGGAAATTGGGTGTCTTATAGAAAAAGGTCGCATCTTACAGCTATTTAAAGCTTAGTTGTTGCGTTGCGTTGTTGTTTAACGTCCCACTCAAGAATATTTCACTCATATGGAGACGTCACCGTGTGCCGGTGAAGGGCGACAAATTGTGCCTGTGCTCGACACTGCTGGCCGTAGAGCAGGGAGGGTTCTTTAACGTGCCAACACCTACTGTGACATGGGACCTCGGTTTTTACTGTCTCATCCGAAAGACAGGGACGGCCAACCGCGGAGTGGCGCTGGAATCGAACCCGGACCCATTGGCTCGAAGTCGAACACGCTAACTACTCGGCCACGGAGGCCCCTCATTGTTAGTTAACGTCCGATTTGAATATATTTTATTCATAATGAGAAGTTGATGAAAGACCTTTTAATCATTGATTGGTTGGTTGTATTGTTTAACGTCCCACAAAAGAATATTTCACTTATATGGAGACGTCACTGTGTGTCGGTGAAGGACGAGAAATTTTGCCTATGCTCGGCACTAAGTGTCGTAGAGCAGTGAGGGCTCTTTAATGTGCTTGCATGTAATGTGACACGGGACCGCTGTTTTTACATTCTCATCCGAAAGAGACGGACAGCCAGCCGCGAGGGCTCGAACCCCGGGCCTCATAATTCGAAGTCGAACACGCTTATCACTAGGCAAAGGCGGTCCATCTTTGATTTGTGAATGATTTTATTTCAAAAATATTTATTGAAAGACAATGTATGTGGTTGGAATTCTGCAAGTCTGTCTCGAGCTGTAAATAAGAATGGATGTTGTGGCCACATCCTACATGTATCATTTGACAAGATATGCGTAGGCGGAATCTATACTTTCTTTAATCCAATACACATCGTTTAATACCGAAATATTAGTGACCAGATTGATATGACTCCTATTACCTTTGTCTTAATTCCGATTGTCACCGTGTGTGAATTTCGCTTTTATGTAACGTTGGAATATGTGAGATAAAAATAACAAAAAGTTACGCAAATGTCGAATGTGTACCAAATAACAACTGACCTACTTTCAGACTTGTATTTACAGTGTCACAGACGTATGGAATCCACACAATAACCGTGATATGAATAATAAAAGTTACTGACGTTCGTTAAAAATGATACAGTCAACACCACATATAACGAAGTTGAAGGGAGCAGGATACTTATCTCATTATAGATCGATCTTCGTTATTCGAAACTACAAAATAATGTATGTAATGTGCATCGGGAATAGAAATCTCCTCATAACAACCGGTACCTCGATACATACGATTTCGTTATTTGCGGAGTTGACAGAAATTCATTCATATCTCTGTTACAATTACCTTCAAAATATATGACTATTTAAACAGGAGCTGTAATTTTCTTTTGCTTCGACACTACGTACTGTAGAACGGTTGCTCATGTTCTAAGATTGTTTGTATCAGTTGACTGTATTGGAGTTCCCACTACAGTATTTCCCACTCAAGACTCTTTCACTTATATGGAGATATTACAATCACCGCTGAAGTGCGATAAATTTTGTTTATGAGCAACGTGTGTCTTTGACGTACCGACGCCTACAACGAAATGGGACCTCGGTCTGGTCTCAACATGGCAAAACAATTAACAAATCCAAATGGGATAAGATTAGGTTTCCGGAAGAAGTATTTCTACCACGTGATCATTCTTCCCTATTAAAATCATCCAGTGAGTACAAGTTAATCACAAACCTCTGAAACTGAAGAGATGGGCTAAGATACCAGAGTAAATATGGATCCTAGTTGGGCTAAGATACCAGAGTAAATATGGATTTCCTAATTGGGCTAAGATACCAGAGAAGATATGGATTTCCTAGTTGGGCTAAGATACCAGAGTAAATATGGATTTCCTAGCTGGGCTAAGATACCAGAGTAAATATGGATTTCCTAGTTGGGCTAAGATACCGGAGTAAATATGGATTTCCTAGTTGGGCTAAGATACCAGAGAAAATATGGATTTCCTAGTTGGGCTAAGATACCAGAGAAGATATGGATTTCCTAGTTGGGCTAAGATACCAGAGTAAATATGGATTTCCTGGTTGGGCTAAGATACCAGAGTAAATATGGATTTCCTAGTTGGGCTAAGAGACCGGAGTTAATATGGATTTCCTAGTTGGGCTAAGATACCAGAGAAGATATGGATTTCCTGGTTGGGCTAAGATACCAGAGTAAATATGGATTTCCTAGTTGGGCTAAGATACCAGAGTAAATATGTATTTCCTAGTTGGGCTAAGATACCAGGGAAGATATGGATTTCCTAGTTGGGCTAAGATACCAGAGAAGATATGGATTTCCTAGTTGGGCTAAGATACCAGAGTAAATATGGATTTCCTAGTTGGGCTAAGATACCAGGGAAGATATTGATTTTATAGTTGGGCTAAGATACCAGAGAAGATATGGATTTCCTAGTTGGGCTAAGATACCAGAGTAAATATGGATTTCCTAGTTGGGCTAAGATACCAGGGAAGATATGGATTTCCTAGTTGGGCTAAGATACCAGGGAAGATATGAATTTCCTAGTTGACCGATCTCACCTGGTCTTCATCCATAATCAAGGTCAAATATACACGACGTACATTTGTGTAATGGATGCCACTTTTTCTTCATATGTTAATACTATTTACAGTGTAACCTGCCTTAGCGACCCAGTGAATCAAAGGAAAACTTCTTTTTGTGACCTAAATGAGTGGTTCAACAAATTATTATTTCCTAGATACCAGAGTAAATATGAATTTCCTAGTTGGACTAAGATACCAGGGAAGATATGGATTTCCTAAGATACCAGGGAAGATATGGATTTCCTAGTTGGGCTAAGATACCAGAGTAAATATGGATTTACTAGTTGGGCTAAGATACCAGGGAAGATATGGATTTCCTAGTTGGGCTAAGATACCAGAGAATATATGGATTTCCTAGTTGGGCTAAGATACCAGAGAAGATATGGATTTCCTAGTTGGGCTAAGATACCAGAGTAAATATGGATTTCCTGGTTGGGCTAAGATACCAGAGAAGATATGGAATTCCTAGTTGGGCTAAGATACCAGAGTAAATATGGATTTCCTAGTTGGGCTAAGATACCAGGGAAGATATGGATTTCCTAGTTGGGCTAAGATACCAGGGAAGATATGGATTTCCTAGTTGGGCTAAGATACCAGAGTAAATATGGATTTCCTAGTTGGGCTAAGATACCAGGGTAGATATGGATTTCCTAGTTGAGCTTAGATACCAGAGAGGATATGGATTCCCTAGTTGGGCTAAGATACCAGAGTAAATATGGATTTCCTAGTTGGGCTACGATACCAGGGAAGATATGGATTTCCTAGTTGGGCTAAGATACCAGGGAAGATATGAATTTCCTAGTTGACCGATCTCACCTGGTCTTCATCCATAATCAAGGTCAAATATACACGACGTACATTTGTGTAATGGACGCCACTTTTTCTTCATATGTTAATACTATTTACAGTGTAACCTGCCTTAGCGACCCAGTGAATCAAAGGAAAACTTCTTTTTGTGACCTAAATGAGTGGTTCAACAAATTATTATTTCCTATATAAATCACCTTAATTAAGAGACCACCTGTCATATGTGACCCTTTTTGCTCCTACCTTTGGATTGTCTCTTAAAACAGGTTAGACTGTACATTGTTACAGGAGCAATAAAAAGCTGATCGTAATTTGACCAGCTATTAATTTGCTTTCAATTATGGAATTACATGAACAAGTAATGGACAGTTGTATATAGATTTTTTCATGCTAAATACGTCTAGAACCTTCTAAGTCGAGGGTTAAAATATATGTCTTTGATTTTAGACCGGATAGCCCCTACACTCTATGTCAATTCCGGTCTTGGTCAAATCATAATTATCCGAGATAGTTTTTTTTTCCATTTACTGTCTAGTTGTTTCTAGTCCCTATATACATTTGTAGCCGAGAAGGTTCGCCTTTATGAGATAAATTCGACCATATGGCTTAAACAATTATAATTATAAAAAGGCAGACAAAATGTGCTTTGTCTTGTTTTTTTGTTTTTTGTTTACATAGGACAGGATTAATTTCTTATATTGATTTTTTCTTCTAAAAATGACTAAAAGCTAAAGATACCAATGGGGTATTAAAAAAACACACAACATATACACAACATCATGGCCAAAACAACAAGAAACAAAACTACAGACAGTGATGCACACAATAAATGTTAAGCTAAACATGGAGTAACATTGACCACTGCTGGAAACAAGGGATGCGTTCAGGAGCCCCGGAAGGTTAAGCAACTCCTGCTCCATAGATATGTTGATTTGTAGATATACGTATACTCGGTGCACTGTGGTTAAATATTATATACATGTCTATTAAAAACGGGTATTTTATTGTCATTGTGATATAAATAATCATTTAAAATTTAAAGTTTCTGATCGACATTTTTACACTTAATGAGCAAGAATGCGGTAAATACTCCAAAGGCCAATCTAAGTTCTCAACAAAGCATTTTTAAAACGTAATTCAACAGTTTTGAATATCTATGCCAAGTTCAAGTTCCCGTTTTGGAACAGACAAAAAGTAGGATATCCAAGCGTGATCTCTAGTATCTTCGGGGATAAACTAGACCAAAAATGATAGCTTTAAAACCAATACTATTTTACGAATTTAAAACAAAGCATAGGTTTCTCACAGCCTCGTGGTCTTCTTGAATAAATATTTCTCTATGAATGACGTTAACTGGAATCAATAGATTGACGCAGATCTCATTCATGAAATTGAAGAATAAACACGAGTGAGCATCGACCTGATTTATCCATCCTCCATGATTTCCGCTACAATCAAACGACTGTGTCATTTTATGTCTAAATAAATCACAATCGACAGTATATGAAATCAGAGTCATTCAAACTCTTGTCTGAATTGATCTTTACCAGAGGAAGTAGTGACTGTAAAATCTACTGATGCACAAAGATTGTAAGTACCCCATGGGAGTTATGAATTATGATTTTTCCGAATGCCATTCATGAAATTAGATTTCAATGATTGATCCGTTCTTTTGAAAATCTGAGAGTTTCGATTGGCTTTCATATAAGTAGATATGCAAATACATACATGAATGAATGAACAAATAGTGATATACATGAATGGAGCGGAAGTGAACAAAAACAAAGAGAAAAAATGTGAAAGTCTTATAAAAGATAGTTCTCAAAATGCATGTTACTGTAAAAACAGTTATAATTACTGTATTATTTTTAATCTTTTTTTTAAGTTTTCCATACATCCTGCTCTTGCTTTCCGCATAGTTAATGGTAAATGAACTGTTATGTCCATGTTGATAGATGAGTGATCTACATGTATCATAAATGTTCCAATGCCAAACATTTGTAGGTGTATCGCTTTAGATCTCTCTTCGGAGAAACTGATCCTACAACAAGGAAACAAACCAGAAATCCAAAAGACCCTAATTGTTCAAAACGAAACTAAATACAATGTAATTAAATCTGTATATTATTGCTCCAGAAATTACATGTATGTCCCCGAATACAAAATGTTTTGAACCGCAGTTTACCTACAGAATAAAAAGAATCCTAAGAAACAAAACTCAAGTCGGTAGATTGCATTTCCACCGATCGGGGGATCATGGGTCGATCCCCGTATGACCAGTTGTTTCTATTTCGGATAGCGCATTGGGAGAACAGAGTTTCTCAGTCAAAGATTGGTTTGCAAAATCGAATATTCTTGTTGAATACGTCTTAAATCTACATTAATCATAATGTAATGATTTTTATTTGTTGAAGCCTCATTTGTTAAATGGGATAACTGACGAAGGCTGTTAATCAAGTTGTCAATGGTCGTTATTACAACTATATCGTTTTGTTATCAAGTTTGATGGATTGAGACAAACTTTATCCCTCAAATCATCGAATATGACACCGTCAATGCGTCGAAATTGCCTGGTATGACTACTGCATTACACATGTTTGGAATGATTGTGCCTGATATGACTACTGCATTATACATATGTATGGAATGAAGGTGGCCAGTGTTGCTAGCAAGAACAAAATGCTAAATCTTCCCGAGCCCCTGTTGTCATTCTGTTTCCGGGATTCT
This sequence comes from Pinna nobilis, assembly GCA_016161895.1. Taxonomy (NCBI): domain Eukaryota; kingdom Metazoa; phylum Mollusca; class Bivalvia; order Pterioida; family Pinnidae; genus Pinna; species Pinna nobilis. The sequence goes on from JACSZP010000979.1 coordinate 8,003, forward strand.
CTTTCGTTCTTAGGTAGATTGCCCTTGGACTCCTCTCTGTTTGGACTCCTTGATTTTTTACTATCCGTTTGACTTTTGGTTACGGAAAATTATGGTTATGTCCCTCCGGCTTACATACTAATCAATGCAGGGTCACCGTAGTCTAGCGATTAGTATGTTTGACTTATGATCGAGAGGCCCGGCGTTTGAGCCCAAGTCATATCGCGGTTTTCTGTCCCCGTATTTCGAATGAGAGAGTAAAAACTGAGGTCCCCTATCGCAGTAGATGATGACACTTTAAAGAACCCTCAATACTATATGGTTATCAGTGCAGAGCATAGGCAAAATTTGTCGCCCATGCAACGGCACACGATGACGTCTCCATATAAGTGAAAGATTCTTGGGTGGAACGTTAAAGAACAATAAAACTAGCCAACTACTTATCAATGCAGAATAAAAGATTTATCCAAAATTGTGATTTTCAACGTTAGTCGGTGCAAGCTTTTTTTTTATTTTAAAGTCACCACTTGTTATAAATGAGTGTTCCTTTTATCAGTTCCACGTCACTCGTTGGGTGTGGCTAAATGAGGAATAGGAAAACAAAATTAGCCATGACGCAACCAGTCGCTTGCGGAAAAATCTCTAGAGAGACATCGTGGAATGCTTACGTAGGAAGGGAAGTTTTATTTTTATTTAATTATCTAATGTTAAATGGTTTTTCAATAACTGACTCCAACCTGAAACTTAACTATCGGTAACAGCATTGTTTAAAATGTTCATATTTTGAATATGAAGAGGGCAATACCAATGTTATCAGAATTTTATTGTAGGCGGTATTGATTGTTTCCAATTTTAGCTTAATTCACACAAGTTTTTATACAAATATTAGAAATCTATTGTTTTTGTGGGAGGGGCTTCTGCACAAAGAAATTTCTTCCATGTTTTCAATGCCAGATTTTATGTTTTGTATATGTAAAGAGCTCTTGTGAACTTTCGATTTTTATTTCAAATTGATTCTTTGAATGAACAAACGTGATGTTTGAGGATATTATGAAGTACCACCATCTACAGTGAGTGATTTATGCTTGTTAGATCAAGATCACATGATATTCTAACCAGCATAGAGGTTTTATTGTGGGTTTTCAGTGGAACATTTTCGTCAGATATGGTATGCTAACAGGGGACGCCCGATCCTTCCGAACACCTGGTTCCATTTAGAATTGGATATGTTTCCACGTTGAGATCGCTATAATTAATCCCAATGTGTCATACCTAGTAGGACTTCGATTTTCGAATAATCTTCAGTACAACAAGTAGTTTACTTTGATGGACTGATCTTGCCACAAGGACACACAATATACTATGCACATAAGCATGACCTATCGGAGAGTGCAGCACTCTGCCTCGTTTGCATTTATTCATTGAAAGTTTCTGCCTTGGCTTCTGACGTATTATTGTATTGTTGCAAATGTAGACTTTGATTGGTGGAGTGATCAAACTGTATGAAGAATTAAAAAGGCATAAAGTTACAATTTATGAAAAAAAAAATACATGCAAGGGAATAAAATACTAAGGAGCAGCCTGAAGTTCTGTTTCATTTAAAATGTTCTTTGAACTCACCACTACGATTAAATGACGCCACTTCCGTTCCACTGACAAGAAATTCGTTTTTTTTAATATTGCGCTCTCTATTAGTTTATTTCTTTCCTAAATTATTGATGTATTCTTATTTTACAGTCCTCCTTAATGAAAGCATATATCGCTGTACCTTAACAATGAGAAAAAATCTAAAAAAAAAAAAATAATCAATGCTTACTCACTCATAGTCTGGAAAAATATCATGAACGTGGGCATATGCCTTACGTTCTTTAATGCCGGCCGACCCCTCAAGATCAAGTAGGGAAAGACGGACATGAAAAAGTCAATTGAAGAAGTTCAATCATTGTACAAATGATAAGTTCAGAACGATAATGATTTCGACGCGAAAAACAATTACACGTGTAGGGGCTGTTAAAGAATAATGACAAGAACTTGGTCCGATTCTTTAACTTCACGTACCGTTATGCAGATGACGTTCGTTCATTAAGTAATCCCAAATTTAATGAACATGTGGATCGCATCTATCCAAACGAACTCAAAATAAATGACACCGAGGGAACTGCCAGGTCTGTCTCATACCTTGATCTACACCTGGAGATTGACAATGAGGGACGTTTGAGAACAAAACTGCGATTACCCTATTGTTAACTTTCCATTTTTAAGCAGTAATATTCCCACAACACCTGCATATGAAGTATACACCTCTTAATGAATACGATAGTTTAGAGCATGCGTTTCATATCAGGATTTCTTGGATAGAGGGTTGCTGCTGACAAAGACGTTGCTTAACCAGGGGTTCTTAATAGTTAAATTGAAGTCATCACTTCTTAAGTTTTACGGTTGTCATCATGACCTGCTGAATGGATATGGTGAATCTGTAAAACTGATGATGAGGGATATGTCTCCCTTGTCACATACCTAATTCCGTCCCACCTTTTTTCTTCTTTATGACTATCACCAATTGTTACTTATTCCCGTATTAGATGAGATGTGATACGGTGTTCTGTCATAGCCTTTTTGATCAATATGTTAAATCTGTAAAAACGGATAGTGAGGGATATGTTCCCCTTGTCGCATATCTAGTCCCGGCCCCCTTTTTCTCGTTTACGACTATCCGATTGACTTATTCTTGTATTCGAAAAAATGTGACACGACGGGTGTCGCGCGCGGAGCAAGAGTTGCTTACCCTTCCGGACCACCTGAACTAACCCCTGGATTTTGGTGGGGTTCGTATACCTCTATTTGTCGGTTTTACACGTCTTGTTGTGTGGATTGCTGTTTGTGTTAATGTCGATAACGTTAATGTATACGAATGTCCCATTCATATCTTCTACTGTCAATTTTTACAAATCTCTAGTTGGATAGGACCCGACCGGGTGTCCAAAGGGAGTCGCCATCCCTATAACATGCCATAAGCGTCACAAATGTCACGTGGAAATACCTCGAGTTCAGTAAAATATCGGTCTCAAAACCATTTGCCACCCACACGCCAGATTGGAAGTATCAATTTCCAGTCAGCGCATCATGTCAGCTTTGTCACAGCCTGACTTAAGTGCTTCTCTTTGTCGATTTTTTTTTCAAGACACTTCTCTAAGTTCTATATATGCAGACTTTTGAATAAAACAATCTGGTCGCAATTTTTTCATATAGATCTATACAAGCGTATTAGCTATGTTAAACCAAAAATATATAGCATGAGACAAAATTGTGGTTCTTTAAAGTCAAATATCAAGCTTTTGTTAGACTTGTGCTTAATAATTGATACTAAATGTTTACCTTACATTTATTGCCTCACTCTTTCAATGTTTTAAGTTAAGATGAAATAGACGAAACGATTTCGTTACAAAAAGAAGAGAAAAAAAATCAACAACCGCAAGTATGAAACCGAAGAATCCTTCAACACCGGATACGCCCTAGAATTACGACTCTGGTTTTGAAGCTGGAGATGACGCTTATGATACTTTCGTTTTGCCAACGGATAATCTGTGAAACGTATCTTGTTTTCTTAAGTCGGGTATCGCTATTTCAATAATTGTAATCTTAAGGTGGGTGGCTTTTAGAATACATTTATAGCTGATGATTAATATGTTTCAAGATCTATATACCACTATTTCATCTTTTGGCGCCACGCGCGGATCTAGAAGGGGGATCCGGACCGCCTCCAGACTATTGCAGGTAAATAAGTAAAAATATGTCATCTTTCAAATTAAATTCGAATCTGTAGACGTTGCATTGAATCCTGGGATAGTTCCTTGGAGAAACTAATTCTATTATTTCATGCTTTCAAACTTCTTTGAGTGTCTTAATTTAAGTACCTGCGCACCCCTGGCAAGAGTGTTACCTCCTTGATTATTTCCTTATTTATTTCCTTGATAGTGAAACGTCGCCTAAAGACCAACTCTTTTAGAAGCCCGCCTTGCAATAAAGGCCATGAAAATTCAGAGTGATTATCACTTTTCTTAGCTATTTTGACCTCACCTAGGATACCACCTAGCTAATTAGAAAAATGTTTGCCTGTCACGTGGTTGGCATTGATGACAAGGTTCAGCTTTATGTTTTATTTTGGAGTGGCACAGGCAAATTTGGTCGCCCTTCATTAACATTCGTGAAGTCTTCATATAAGTTGGAAAAATTCATCAATTCAATTACCTCATCCGAATTTCTGGAAAACCTACTGATGCTGCGGCTGAAACTGTAATCCTGGGATTTAAATCTATCCAGGAGTACGACCGACTTTTATAAATTATAATAAATCAGGGATGCATTACACATTATATTACAATGATCAAAGATGTGAAACTTTGATATTTACTCTGGTTAGCGAGTGGCGATATAAGCGATTCATACTACAACACCCACAACACACACATGAAAGTGTCACTTCAAAGCCTTCAAAAATCTAAAACAAGACTTTCTGTGATATCAAGGTCAATGTGTAACAGATTTGTTTTTCCTATCATTGAGAATTTTTTATTTTTAACTATGCAACATCTAAAAACAGTCCATGAAAATGATAATTCATTTGACATCTTTTGTTCTTTAATTCTTGTTGAAAGTTACCTATTTGGTATTTGATGTATATTTATACCGGACAAAAAAAGACATTCATTTATTCAGCAGCGTGGTTAAATTATAAACACCGCTTTCTTACATGTAATATGTTTGTCCGTTGATATGAACAGTACACAAGTGACATTAGTAACATATATTTTTAGTTTTCACATACTGTAGATTCCTAAATAAAAAACACCACTTAATATTCGCATAATTTGGCGAGTGGATGCCCTCGCGGATTTTAAATCCGCGCCTTTATTTGAACTGGTAGATTTGTTCTCGATGGAATTATAATTCGCGAATCTTATATCTACGGTTATCAATTAATCAGCTAAGAATTATATAGCTAAACCATTTTTTGTTTCGGCCTTTAAGAAACCGGGTTCAGAACACGAAATTCAATTGAGGTAGACAAATCGCGATTTGATAGAAAACGGCAAATTTGCGAAATTAAGTACTCCCGAAAAATAAGGAATCTACAGAAAGTGTGGCCTTTTTATATACATTTGAGACTGATGTGACTTTCCAAGGGACAAATAAATGATTGTCACATAAAACAAGGAGTCACTAAATACAGACCAATTATATAGTAAAAGGAGGCCGACTTGAGAATGGTCACATAAGATGGGAGTCACTTAATACAGGGAGGCACATAGACAGTCTATACTATATACGGATATCTATGGAGGACTCGCCCTTGACTACTGTTGGCTAAACATTTAGTCATCCAAGTTTTTTTTCAGCCAATGGATGCTTTATTAGCCAGCTGAACATTTACAAATATGTGAAATATGTTTGATAATGTACCAGAAAATTTGCTAGTCATATACTTTAAATAACCCCTCCTAGATGTGTGTTGTTGAATAACAACATGAACAGAAATTATTTGATCATCTTAAACTATGTAATATTGACTATTTTTATGCGTTGTGATATAGAGAACTTATAAGCCAGAAAGTCAGCCAGTAATATGACTTTTTAGACAATTTTTTCCTACAATACATGACCTAATTTCAGTATTAGAATTGAACATTCAATGAGCGACTTTTATAATGTTGAGGATACTTCCTTATTACTAGATGGGCAAAAATCTGAGACAAAATGAGCTATGTTCGTAAAACATTTAATTCTGACGATATTGGAGAGCAGCAAAGAGAGTTGATCCAGAAATATGTGTACACTGAATACAGTTAAATTTCAAGGTCGTAGTATCTCAGTCGTTGTATTAGCTAAAATCTGGTACGGAGTAAGAGCGAATACAAAAAGAGTATTAGTTTTGTATGTAATCTAAAGGGGACTGGGAAACAATAACGAGTCTGTGGTTAACCATCTACTGTTTATTATGCTTTTCTTATTTCCAAACAACACAAAGCCGCCAAGATATACACTGCAACTGTACCTGTTATAGAGTTAAATTACCTGAGTTTTTATTTATTTTAGAATATATATACCTGAACAAGACAACAAAAAATTAAAGGAAAACGGCAATGTTTTGACCTAACGATGTGAAAATATAATAAAGAAAGAGGAAATAGCGCTTGTGTGCTCTTCACAGTGTGTTAATGTGATTAATTTAAAAGATTTAATTAGAATATTTAGGTCTCTAGTACAGAACTGTAATTGAAATATCCTTATATGGTCATCCCTCTGTCATTGGACCATTCGCATTTGAATAAAATTCAGTTTTACTGATATTTAATATAGTTTTGAAAATTATGTTTATTTTGAGAAGTCTTAATTCAATTTTTTCTGTATATTTACTGTAGCGCTTAGCCAGTAAATCTTCTGATCAAATGGTCAATTTGGTTTGTACTACTAGTGTTAAACATTGCTTCTCCAGCTTTAATTTCTTTAAGAAAAATGTTTAAGTCAACTTTATTTTTTAGAGTTTTCATTTTAATTCTTGGAAATCACAAAGTGAAGTTGATGGAAAAAACATGTAATTTTGGTTGGTTGGTTGTGCTGATGTTTAACGTCCCACTCAAAATCAGTAAATTATATGGAGACGTCATCGTGTGCAGGTGAAGGGTGACAATTTTGCCTTTGCTCGGCACTTATGACCGTAGAGCAGGGAGGGTTCTTTAAGGTGCCAGCACCTACTGTGACATGGTACCTTGGTTTTTAACTTATTATCTGAAAGACAGGACAGCCAGACGCGGCGTGGCAACGTCGTTCTTAAAACACTTCCACTCTAATAGACAAAAACGAATAAACAGAAAACTTGGCAGCTTTCTATTTAGTCTTGATGATCCGACAACGATGCCAATGCTATATATTTCATAACACCAAATTATACCAAGACATTTAAATAAAATATGCATACGCCAAAAAATAACTGTAGTCATGTCTAGCGTATGGAGGAGTAGTTGCTCATCCTTCTGGGGTACCGGAACTCACCTCCATTTTGCACGGTCCGAAATGCTCTGTATTTTAATATATTTTGATATTTCTCTTCATAAAATATGTTCTTAAGATATAACTACTCATATGACATTGTTTGGTCAAAATCGGGGACCATGCATTTCTGACCCCCTATAGTAATATTTTGGTGCTTACAGAGAATGGCATAAAGTTGGGCGGTCAAACTATCAGAAAAGGTCACGGATTAGTTTTCAGCCTTACTCGAGCTCTCGACGAGTCATAAAGAATACGTCAAATCGGGAAATACTACTTTCTCAAAATTCCGAATCCCAGATACCGTGATGGATCTAGGTGTCCGGGGGGAATAACCATCCCCAGGCATGTCCGAGCACACCACACGTATGTAACCCGGGTGATGACCTGGAAAGAGAAGACAGCACGAGTGAAATACAGCACTTCAATACTTT
>JACSZP010000980.1:0-11030 GCA_016161895.1 Pinna nobilis
AAAAAAAAAAAAGAGGAAAAAACCCCCCCCCCCCCCCCCCCCACCATCGACTTAGTAGCTACGTCCCTGTCTTTTGGATGAAACAATAAAAACCGAGGTCCCTTGTCACAGTGGGTGACGCCATAAGTGCTGAGCATAGGCAAAAGTTTTCGCCCTTACGTCTCCATATAAGTGAAAGAATTTTTTTTAGTAGGATGTTAAACAACAATACAACCAACCAATCAGCCTTAGTGGCTGCATTGTGCTTTAGAGAGAGCAATATACGATACAGAAGTCACAGACACCAAGGTACTAAGGTATCAATCGCCAGAAGAAAAAGAAGCTAATACAACTGACAATGAAAACAATAACAGAAACCAATCCTTACCTGGAACTACAACTGGCAATGAAACAATAACAGAAATCCAGCCTTACCTGGAACTACAAGCATGTGACAGGATCCAGGTATCAATCTCAAGTCCGATCGAATAATCCCTATATATGTTCAACGGAGCGCTTAAATGCCGTACCACTGTAAATAAATAAGAGGAAAATAACGAACCACTCGCTTCCGTTCCTATATTGGTTAGAGAGGAGTCCATATATTACCCCAACCCTAAACACGATGATACGTTTATGATTGATCTTTCCCGTTTATTACAGATGACAAACTGGATGCTTTAAATTATGGATGTATGAAATATCCCAATGCTTTAGTTGATTATTTGACGACTCTGTACTTAAGATAATTCTCAGGAGATTAATACTAGTATTATTCTGATACTTCTATCCTTTTTGTCTCTCATGTGTTTTCTATGAGAAACAACAAATTGTATTAACACAAAAATAAAAGGATTATCTATCTCTGAAATCAGCGAAAATGACGACGATATCCCTCATTAATGTGAACAGAATATCGGAGTAAGATTTGTTTTCAAACTGAAACTCTCCAGATAAAGTTATCAGAATACAAAATCTTTTAATGCGATTTTCTTTTCTGAAAATTTATGTTTTACCTTATTACGACCAATCCAATAGATTTCGTCATAACAAACAAAAAATCAAATTGAAAAAAAACCAACGTGTTTGATATCATGACATGAGAACATATGATTACAGGATCAGATCAGGTTATTTTTGCAGTTGCAAAATTTTTGTAAAAAGTTGAAAAGAAAAGAAATTAACCGAAAAATTAATTTATCAATGAACAAATAAACACATATACATGAATAAATAAATAAAAAAATAGATATATAGATAAATAAACAAATTATAAATCAATAAATAAAGTAGAGGCGTTGTATTAGAAACAAAAATAAAGTAAATACACAGCAAAACTAAACAAAAATAAATAAAAACAGAAAAACTTTAGTAAATAAAATAATGATCAAATTACAAAACGAACAGAAAAAGCAGAACTCATTTTACTGAGCATAAAAAGTATTCTTTATCATTTTGTGGCATTTCATTAAATAAACGGTTTTGATAAATGGATTTCAATTCCAATGCTTCCGGCGAAGAATATTTTGTTATTTTCAGGTTAATGGGGTTATGAACCTAAATAGGCTGGCAACAAATTTTATGAACAGCGAAGCCCTTCGGGCAAATAAATGCACATTTGCAACGACTGTGGCATGCAAATAGCGGACGTTGACTACTTCCCGACACCTGGTCTCAGCCCTCAGGAATTCGCAGTTTATTCTACGTTTGAGACCTTTAGAATTATATACCTGACTTTTTAGGACCTAGAATTTTGTTCATCCCAAGGTGCCTCTTATTTTATTTTCCCTATATCCAGGACAATAAATGTATAGTAACCTTTCGTGATCCTTGACCCTCGATTGCAATATGCAACAAAACGACACAGACAGAATGACAAATCCCAGCAATTACAAACAGGCGCAGCATGTGAGGGAGGGATAGCAACATGACTTCCTGTTGCGCGTACTTCGCACAACTCCTCAACAGATGAACTGTGCGATGAGGAGGTATTGATTTTTTCTGAACGAAATTGTATCTTTGTAATGAGCAAAGTAGCAATAATGCGTACATCATGTTCATTTTATGCAAATTGACATTGCTTTTTCTCTTTCAAAATGAATTTAAGTAAATTATAACGGAATGTCGTTGCTTCGGTGTGAACTACGTCCTTACCATTCTACCGCGTAAGATCAGCTGTTTTGAACAAAAAAGCATTCGGAGATCATGAGCATTGGCATCTTCGCTTAATGACAATGACGCAAGCGATGGCATTTACCAAGGTCCGCCGAGAGTCTCAAATTTTCTCTTGTTTCGACACAAGTTTTCTATTTGACTTCTTTCCCGATCTTTTGTATTATTATGTCATAGAAATTGGCATGTTCTGAGAAACTAAGCATATTTCATTGTACTATTGTATATATTTGTCTCCAAAGACCTAATTAAATCAGTATCAAAAGAACATACACTGAAAGCGAAATTAATGGTCAGTGCTGAAGTCACCTGCGCATAAGAAATAAATTACATCTTGATATTTGAAAAAAATGAGGAAAGACTCTTTTATAATGATATACATGTATTTAAACTTGATGAGCCGCAATAGCTGCAATATTATCTATATGTAAGAGTATAAAGAACCATCGGATTTACCGATTAGTTAAACAAAATTAGACGGGATTACAAATGGAAGGGAAATCGACACGATGCCTATGTAATACATAACAGGGGAAATGAAACGCACTCGGGTGACACAATGCCAGGGGTATATCAAGACCGGTAGCTAGATATGACTGACCGGTAATGGATTGTATTGTGTCATATGATACGATATCACTGGTACATTTACACAAGAGTCTACCTATTGTCTGAACAGTATGATATTGTGTCATATAATACGATATCACTGGTACATCTACACAAGATTCTACCTATTGTCTGAACAGTATGGTATTGTGTCATATAATACGATATCACTGGTACATCTACACAAGATTCTACCTATTGTCTGAACAGTATGATATTGTGTCATATAATGCGATATCATTAGTACATCTACACAAGAGTCTACCTATTGTCTGAACAGTATGATATTGTGTCATATAATACGATATCACTGGTACATGTACACAAGAGTCTACCTATTGTCTGGACAGTATGATATTGTATCACATAATACGATATCACTGGTACATCTACACAAGATTCTACCTATCGTCTGAACAGTATGATATTGTGTCATATGTCAGGATGACGAGGACGAAACAAGAACCCAAGGTATAGCATGACTATAAGGTATTGTACCAGGTATTGGTTGATAAGGCGGCGTGGGTGCTACATGTATCTGGCCGTATGACAAGGAAGTGGACATTGTTTTTGAAAATCGTGAAGTGTCATATGACAAATAAAATTAATGTCAAAGTTACATCTAGATAAGTTGTTGACATTGACTGATAAGATGCTGGAATGCCACCTACTAATATAAGAATAACTATTCCTTGCTTGACACGATGTTACGATGCCACTTGTCAACGGTACATCAATATATAAAGATGGACATGGACTGATAAGATAATATGGTGTCATATGACACGATGCAAAGTACTCATCTAAGCAAGAAGCTGAACATTCACTGATTGAATGTGATTTTATATGTGATAATTACATGTAAATGATGTCAGGGTATATATCTAAGGAAGAAATTGAACATTTACTGACATTACATTATGATACGTGTCTGGGTGTCATAAGACAAGATGTCACGTGTACATCTAAGCAAGAACACAAGCATTCACTGGTGATATGCTATATGTGTTATGTAACAGAGTTTCATCTGACAAGATGTCAAGCATATACCTAAGCAAAACACTGAACATTCAAACACATCTAAGCAAAACACTGAACATTCACACACAATATGTCATGGTATGTGTGAGAGTTTTATGTCAAAAGATGACAGGCCTTCATCTAAGCAAAACACTGAAAATTCACACACAGTATATCATGGTATGTGTGAGAGTTTTGTGTCAAAAGATGACAGGCCTTCATCTAAGCAAAACACTGAAAATTCAAACACAGTATATCATGGTATGTGTGAGAGTTTTGTGTCAAAAGATGACAGGCCTTCATCTAAGCAAAACACTGAAAATTCACACACAGTATGTCATGGTATGTGTGAGAATTTTATGTAAAAGATGACAAGCCTACATCTAAGCAAGACGCTGAACATTCGCACACAGTATGTCATGGTATGTGTGAGAGTTTTATGTCAAAAGATGACAAGCGTATATCTAAGCAAAGTACTGAACATTCTTTGATGATATGCTTTGATACGCGTCATAGTGCTATATGACCATATGTCATGCGTGAATTTAAGCAAGAAGCCGAGCATTCCCTGATGATATGCTGTGGTGTGTGATACAGTGTCATTTGACAAGATGTCACGCGTACATCTGAGTAAGAAGCCGAGCATTTACTGATGATATGCCATGGTATGTGACAGAGTGTTATATGACAAGATGTCACGCGTACATCTGAGTAAGAAGCCGAGTATTTACTAATGATATGCTATGGTATGTGACAGAGTGTTATATGACAAGATGTCACGCATACATCTGAGCAAGAAGCCGAGTATTTACTGATGATATGCTATGGTATGTGACAGAGTGTTAAATGACAAGATGTCACGCGTACATCTGAGCAAGAAGCCGAGCATTTACTGATGATATGCTATGGTATGTGACAGAGTGTTAAATGACAAGATGCCACGCGTACATCTTAGCAAGAAGCCGAGTATTTACTGATGATATGCTATGGTTTGTGACAGAGTGTTATATGACAAGATGTCACGCGTACATCTGAGTAAGAAGCCGAGCATTTACTGATGATATGCTATGATATGTGACAGAGTGTTATATGACAAGATGTCACGCGTACATCTGAGCAAGAAGCCGAGTATTTACTGATGATATGCTATGGCATGTGACAGAGTGTTATATGACAAGATGTCACGCGTACATTGGAACAAAAGCTGAACATTTATTGGTAGTATGTTATGGAATGTAAGAATTTCATGTAAGTGATGTCAAGCGTATGCATAAAAGGAAGAAATTTGTCATTCTCTGATTATATATTATTGTACGTGTCAGTGTCATATGACAAGACGTCAAGTGTAAAACTAAGCATGAAATTGATCAATTACTGATACTTCCCTACCTGACACATGCCAGAATACGAAAGGCGAAAAGGATGATGATAGAAACAACTTGACATTTCATTCGGACCTCAGAAAGTCAAACCGACAAGGAGTAATCATAGTATGGCATTAGTAGGAAAACTGACAGGCGACTTATCCAGAAACGGGCCAGATATTTTGGAGAAGGAAAGATTCTGAATAGAACAATTACAAGACGACAAAATGATACACAGCTACCAATCGTATCGAGAAAGTGAGATTGTTAAAAATTGGAATGATGCAAGTATTATTAGGAAAATATTATTTTTAAAAGGGCAAGTGGTGATCAGATGGGAGACTAGGGATTTGTCATGCTGCAATGCTCATTATGATATGAGAAGTAAACAACTTGGCAATAAGCCTTTTAAAATTTCATAAGGACATGCTTTGCAACCAAACCATTTGGTAAAAGGGTAATACCCTAGATTACACAGCTAGTAACTAGGCAACGTCATGACGAAGCAGAGGGATACAAATAATGAAATCGTCCAAACCACACATGTTTATATAAAGGGGACCAAACTTCAAAGTGAGGTATAAAATGAAATAAACAGCAACAATATTTCGGAAATGATCCCCTCTCTCTCTCTCTCTCGTGAATATTCCACAAGCGTATCACTGGTTCCCTTTTCTACTCGTATGCGCCTTCCACATAATTGTAAATAAAAATTGACGGCCAATTGAAAACCGAAGGGCACTCAAAATCCTAAAATTTGACAAGTCCAAAGTCCAGGATAATGACGGTCTCTGTGTGGGAAACAAATAAAAATCCCTAACGAGATGGGGCCAGGTGTCCGGGAGTAGTCAGTGTCCCCTTGGCATTCCAAATCCGACGCAAATGCTCCATGGGAACCTTAGGAGTCCGGTTAAATGTCAACTAACCTTCTGTTGGATATACACTGTTAAACACAATTTGTCGTTGCGCGTTTCTTGCACGACAGCGAGAGATACTAGAACATATTCATTAAAGTAATGTACTGCAGCCGTGATTGATCTCACTTCTGCTTGAGCAAAATATATGACCTTTTTGCGGTGGATATAATATTTCCGGCTGACTGAGTACCCATGTAATGGTTTCTGAGAGGATTTCTGGCTAAACAGTTTCACATTTCACGCAGGATTCAGTTCCATGAACATTTTTTATGGTCATATACATGAAATTACGATTTGTTTGGAGGAAATGGAATCAGCAACTATAACATGGCATTGAGAGATTAGTCTCTCTAGTTCGATGAAATCATTTTGTCATTTTATAAACTAGACAAAATGCACATAATTAAGTTTATACTGGTGAGTGTCTGGAATGGGAAGTCGTCTGGTAAATATACATAACTTAACCTACAACAAAACTTATATTTATCGTGTCATAAGGGACGACCTAATGGTTTACTGAGAACATTTGTATCTCTCGGATTCTTCTCTGCTTCACCAATATTCACTGTTTCCAATGTTGTCTCCTGAATTGATCGGCATATCTTTTTAATTAAATAATAAGAACGACTCTATATCCATTGCTGGTACATACTATACACTATGACATATTTATAACAATGGCCACCACTATAGTAGTTGCTAGAGCATGCGCACAGTTGATTCAAGATCGGTGTTGAATCCGCATAAAGACCAGCCTATGTCGATAGAATGATTAGCATCCACTTTTAAGGGTCGTTATGAATAGAATGTTAAAGACCATTATATGTACAAAGGGTATAAGATACCATATATTTCCTTTTCATATATAAGAAAATTTTATCAATATTTTCATGTATTCTGCTATGTTATTTAAATATTAAACATTTTCATGTCGAGCCATTGATATTTCAATGGAGAATCTGCAGGTTTTTTTTTCAAAAATCTAACTGCGTTCTTTGTACACGTATTTAGAACTCTTCCAGCCCAGTTAATGCACGTATCATAAAAATGTCAAACCATGAACTGAATATGCCGGTCATCGGAAAAGCTTTCATATCTATTCCAGAGATCTGTCTTGATGAAGACACAACCGGAAATAGACCTATCACTTCCCAATGTTCCTAGCTAAATCTATCATCGCGTAAAATGTTTTTAAATTGGTAGTCATTGACTTGTAGTAGACAATGCAAAAATTTATACTGTTTCTGAGATACATTGTTTGTCTGCAACAGGAATGCATAAATGAGAAGGAAATATTATGGTGCTGATTAAATGAAACGATTTGTATCAATGAGATTAAGGCCTTAAAATGACCAGGACAAAGAGAACTGAGCTAACTGCATCTACTGCTACGTCAAACATCAGATCAAAGCTTCTCCTGCAACAATGCATAAACGTGTCCTTGGAAGATATAGACAAATAAACGAATAAAAATATATAGATAGCTATAAATACATACATACATACATATATACATACATACATACAAGCACGCAAGCAGGCAGGCAGGCAGACAAACCTAAAAGATAGACAGATAGATAGATAGATAAACAGACAGACAGACAGATGGATAGATGGATGGATGGATGGATAAATAGATCGATAGATAGATAGATAGATAGGGAAAATAGAAATATGGACAGAGTGGGAAGGAAAGAGAAAGTGCAATATAATTTATGAATACTAACTATGTGTTTGATCATTAACATGTGGTTCAGAGATCAATTTAGTCATGCAATAGCAAAATTGATATCATACGTATTAATATAAGGAAGGCTTAGTCATATCTTGACTCTTTTTTCCTCTATATATCCTTATTACTTTATTACACAACCAAAAAATAATCAGGTTCTTATCCGGTCAATGGCTGCAAGGATATGATTATCAAAGATGCTTCGTAAAAGTTAATTTAAATATCTCTGACAAAAATATTAACGACATGTTATATTGGCGACCTGAACTTTTGATGATGAACTCCAAATTATTTCCTCCAATTGCAAGGAATCATATACCGAATGTCATTTTCGATATTTATTAATTTTTGAAAAGTAATTCCGGGAGCTATGCTAAGGAAAATATCATGGCAATCAAATGCCTCTCTGTCCGGAGCAGTAGATTAAAAACTGGATCGGTTGGTTGCATTGATGCTTACCATCTCACTCAAGGATCTTTCATTCAAATGGACACGTCATCGAGTGCTGGTGAAAGGCGAAAGAATTTTCCAATGCTCGGCACTAATGGTCGTATTTTTTTACCGTATCGACACCTACTGCGACAAGGGACATCGATAATTATTGTCTCATCAAAAGCATCCAGGATTTTTTTCCTGGGGAGTTCGATATTTTCCAGGGTGGGGGGGTTCTAACTTGTACAAAAGGTAAAACCTATACCTGTGAAAATGAGAATTTAAGCATAATTGACCAATATTGGTATATATTTTGGAAATTCCAGGGGGCCCGGAAATAACCCCCGCCCCCTCTAGATCCGCGCATGAAAAGGACCGTGAAATCCACCCACAACGTGACTCGGATTCAACCCAGGACCTTACGATCAGAAGTCGAAAACGCCATCCACTGAGTCAAGGAAAACTGGAACATTCCGAAAAATTGGTCTATAGAATTTGGTATATGAGTAATATACATTATCTGATACTTTACGGTTCTCTGTGTTTAGTTTGGTGAAAACGTATACGTCTGAGACTACAAAGTTATAATGAAAGGCAGAGATCTCAACTCTTTGTCATCAGTTTTATCATACCTCAAGTATTATGGGTATGAGTCACTTGGCATATCATTCGATGTTCTGGGGATAACATGTTCAAAAAACTTCAGCTTAATTTTTTAGTTCACTATATATCTGAGAACTATCGTTTTCACAGAAAATTAAAATAAAAGTAAAAGTTAGGTCGAGGTCTGAACAAGCATCAACGTATATCAATGCAAACATTGTCTTGCTACAATAATTCAGTTGTCATTTCACGAAGTCAATGTATAATATCCATGCACTGATACAATGACCGTCAGCCATACTGCATTAAATATGCAAATGAAAGCTTTTAACATAGCGCATATTCAATGATTCAAGTTCATATCACTTTGTTTGTCGTCATGTGGGAGATTGACATATAGAAATTAATCATACGCTTTGATTTACAACCTGATTTTACAACCTACAAGAAATATGATACAGAATCGTAATTCTGTATCAAAAAACACCCGATTTCATTTTCATTTCAAATATTTTGTATTAATAAGTAACGACCATTGGAAATCCGTGAATACCAATTTCCTTCATCAGGTAACAACTTTATTGGATTTTTTAGTTTGTATTTGAAAGTATTTTATTCATCATTTGTACAACCCATGCACGTATCATTTGAAGGTGATTATGGCAGATCAACAGTAAACGCTTACTTCTCCAAGGCACCTGATTCCATATCTGAAGGTTCGGGCTCGGCATACATTAAACATTTTTGTACGTAGTCTCGTAGATCAATGCTAATTTGGTACCTGCAATTCTGTTTATGCCACAAGTTTCATAAAGCTGTATATTCAGTATAGTCACGCCAGTTGGATTGTACTTTCGGTTTATTTTACGATGACACTGTGTCGTTATATGCGTGAATCTGTTCTCTGTTAGGCTTAATACCCACTATCAGCTGGATCCCATGGGAACTTGGTATGAACTCTAACAACTGTCCCTACCAAGTTTGGTCATGTGGGTATTGGTATGAGATTGTAAAGGTGATTTTAATCATCAATGATGCGCTATATATGGCACTCACATATATAGCTGATACAGGCATCTGATAAGCCATCGACCAAGCACATCATAGGACTTTTTATGTCTCTCTAAGGATGTATAATTCAGCACTGATTCCGATCCTAACATCAAATAAATTTCAGTAAATATTCGTAATTAAAATGAGAAACATTCACTTGTAGCAGATGAATTTATCACGTCTGCTTTGTAAATGACCTTCACATGACTTTGGGAAATGTTATTTTTTGTATTCCACGTGTGACAGAAAATGTGCCATGTACTTTACAATCGAATCTATTGTGCATCAAACTGAAACAGTAATATATGAAGCAGCGTAGGAATAACTGGTATAATATTGAATTAAAATTTTGATCATGGATTTGCACATCATAAATTGTAAAAATTGATATTGCGAAATTGCTA
Source organism: Pinna nobilis (assembly GCA_016161895.1). Classification (NCBI taxonomy): domain Eukaryota; kingdom Metazoa; phylum Mollusca; class Bivalvia; order Pterioida; family Pinnidae; genus Pinna; species Pinna nobilis. Next base: position 10,286 of record JACSZP010000980.1, read on the forward strand.
CTCCAAATCAAACATAATAACTATGTTTTCTTTCATGGAACAGCAATACTCCAGAGCTGGTTTGTCTTTAAATATTGTTGATCTAAAATATGCTGTTTGAATGATGATTAATATAATTTCAACCTGAGGGTGAATTAACATAAATCACCAGACTCTTATGTAAAGGGTTTCATCTTTTAAAAATGATAAATATAAAGTAACCTTAGAGTACAAGGCAATCTCGCCTTTAGTTCATTTTCATCTTATCTTTAAACCTTTAGTGAACATTTTCATTATCTTATGAACAAAACAAAATGTACAATTTCCTTTAAATTTCAAAATGGTCAATTAAACTGACTATGAATGTCAAAGACTAACAATTATGGTTCGAAAAATTTGCTAATAATGTTGACTTTGCTTATATACCTTATGCTTTGTTGCCATATACATATAAGTATTGGATATAAGCTGAAAACAGTCTACTATGTGAAAATATTGGACTGTCTGAGGCGCGTAGCGCCGAAGACTGTCCAATATTTTCACATAATAGAATGTTTGAAGCTTATATCTTACTTAAAACATTTTCCCTATTGTTCTCAGAATTACACTTTCCACGTGATCAGTCATGCAATGTTTCCTCTAGGGTATCCCCATTGTTTAACTTATTGGACTGCTACAGGTAATAGTGAGTATTCACTCAAAGATTTTTTTTTATTCTTTAGGGAGCCCCATCAAAGAATAAATGAACATTTTTTTTCATGTGCTT
>JACSZP010000984.1:0-15925 GCA_016161895.1 Pinna nobilis
GGCAGACGGTGACGTCACCATATGAGTGAAAGTTTCTTGAGCTGGAGCAACAATTCGATACATTACAATGCTAGCTGAATTAAAGCACATTTACAGACAAGTTGGTCAACTTGTCATTATTTCATCATGAAGTAAAAATATGAATTTATTACAATGTTTAAGTTTTCATTTTTTAATTCACGTCAAATTCTTCGCATTTTTCCCACTTCGTGGTCAAGATTTTTAAGATGACCACTGACCACACAAATATGGAGATTCTTCACGGCTTTTTAAGTCACCATAAGCCTGAGACAAGATAGCTACCTGATTAAAATAATTGTAATATTAAACCAGAATTTTTGTAAATCTCTGAGTACCTAAAAGCTTAATGAATGGCTATATCTCGCAATCTTCCAACTAAACCCTTCATTAGATAAATGTAAGCTAAAATGTTTCATATCGGACTCCGAGCCCGACTAAATCTTATTGATATTGTTCTAGGCAAATATAATTGATGAAAAATTCCCCGTGTATCTTGTCATCAGAGCTATTGAGAAGATAAATCTGATTACCTGGCCCAGGTGATTAAATAGGCTTTGGGTCAGGTGTTCCGTTAAATAATATCAGCACACGATCTACCGCATAAGAAAAAAATCCGTCTACTAGCTGAAGAAAAAATCTTGATAACTGCTAATAAATAAAATAATAAATGGGATGACATAGGTAAACAAATTACACGGATTTTAATTGAAATGTGCGTTTTTATTCAGGTACTCTTGAAAACACTGGTGTGGCTTACGTCTTTGTGCGTCACTAGGTAAGCACAAAGACAGACGCTTGAATCAGATGTACTTTAATAATGCTTTAATTCCGTTTTTTTTTAAGTTTTTGAAACTTAAATGGAATAATAATAATAAAAACGCACCATTGACATGAATTTCATATAAACGGCAATCCTCAGAAAATGGTTGTATTATGACGTCTACGATTTTTTTCTCGTTTCTTTTATTAAGAGTGTTCGTATGTATGAAATAAAATGAATAAATAAATCAAACAAATTAACTTAATATACCGAAAATCAAAAGGAGAGAAGATAAGAGTTGGAAAAGAGATTTTTGTATATCGTGACAACGGCTAATAAATAACTCAGGTTCAAGGAGGTAATTAGCTGTACCCTTTCAACGACTGACGGACGTGTCCTTTACTTATTCTGAATTTATAGGAAATTAAAACTCGAGTAAAGGCCAACAATTCAATTCTATAATTCAAGATTTATAATGGGACAGAACGTTATAAAGTGATAAAGAATAAGACATGTATTAAAAAGTCAGAAATAATATGGTATGTTTGGTTTTGCGGAAATCAGGGTGCGAAACGGTACTAAATTGATAAAGTGATAGATGGACAGACTGGCAGACAGACAGGGAAAGAGGAAGAGAGAGAGATGGAAAGTGAGAGTGTGCTAGTATAGCGAAAGAGGGATGTAGAGAACGAGATGGAAAGAGAGACAGGATAATGCTATAACTGAAGCGTTAGATTCTGAAGGGTTTTATTTGTAAAGAGACATACATCTACAAATTTCCATTAAACTTTCTACTTATATCATCTTTACCATCCAGAGAAGAAAGTGCGATATCAAACACGCCCTTTTTATCAAGGATATATCTTAACCTTTCATCAAAGTGAAACACTTCCTCAATCTATGACTCACTTGTTTCTACAGTTAAAAAATTGTAATAGCTGTGTTTCAGGAAGATAAGTAGCAGATAAGTCGATTTTTGCTTTGTGTAAATTCAAATTTTGGAAAAGCTCTAAATGAAATGCAAATAATTATGATATAAAGCATAAAATATGTACATATATCTACAAGAGGATATAATCATAGATTGAGTACATTGAACATACAGGCGGATTGCATATCTTTTTCTTTGATGTTGAATAATCAAAAGTTATATCTCAAATTTCGTGTGTTGTAAAGAAAATACAAATACATTTCATGGTAAGGCATCATAAAGAGTAAGCATTTCTTAAGTCTCAAAACTTAGATAATAATGAAACTGAATTTTGATTGGCCGACAAGGTGGAGGTGAAATTAGTAATTTCTTTAGTTTTATGGGACCCAGCTCAGAAATATGATTCTGTTATACCGATCCAGAGTTCCAAATAATTTTTCAGGTACATGGTAGCAGTACCCTAGCTTTTTAAATTTTGAGAGTAAATTAGTGTTCTGTTGTACATAGTGGGAATTTAGAAAAAAAATCATTTCAGGACTACACGTAATGCATGAAGAATAATTGATAACTATATACGGGGTTAGTTTTGTCTCCGATTTGTTTTCGCCCCTTCCGCCGTCATCGTCAGTGGGCGAATTCAAATTTGTAATTCATCCAATAGATTTATTACAAGAATTGACGAATTTAAAGCGGACCGAATCTGTATGCAAGAGCATCAAGGCGAAAATAAACCTGTTGACAGTATAAAGATGGGAAAGTTAAAATTGTTGTCCATCGATACATCGTGAAAGCTTATAGAGCATGAACAAATATACTGAAATTTTCATTTTGCTGTATGGTTGGAGTACCTAGATTGGTGTATTAGCTATGCATGTAATAAAATTAACATCAAAGAGTACAGGAATAAGTGATTACGTAACTTGTAAGCATCATTTTTTGTACGCAAATTTGAGGGACAAAATAAACAAATATACAGATTATCTGGGACACTTCTCATATTCCCATTACTGACAAAGTGCCAACTCATAGGTCAATTGAAAAGTCGAAAATAACCATGATCTGAGATTTTCTGGTACTCAGATTTCATTTATCAATGGTCCAACTTTGCCAATAATGTTTCTATTGGACTTATGTTCTACTTTTACGACGGAATTGATAGCTTTTCTCCTTGCATCCACTTCAACCTCTATTGCTAATTCTCTTTCAGTAATGTGTTGTCGTTGTTTCATCGTTGTTGGTGTTGTTGCTGTTGTTGAACGTCTTATTCATATTCATAGAGGCGTAATCAAATACTGAATCACAGGTGTGCTTCATATTTTTACCTTTGCTCGGCATTTTGGGTCATTGTAAAATGCGGGGTCCTAAACGTGCCGATGTCTACTACTACACGAGAACTCGGATATTTACCGTCTCCACTGGATGGAAGCGAAAAGCCAGAGACCTCCGACGAGACAATTACTTAGCGGTCTGCAGAAAAGTTATCTTTAGTAGATCCACAGGTGCTTTCTGTATGAACTATCGTTGCTTTTTCTTGCTTAGTAATATATTTGAAACAAGCCTTGGAATAAGGCAACATTATAATAACTTTGGAGAAATTTAATTTTACTGAAGTCAATCGAGGGTAGTCTTGGCTGAGCGTATTCGCCTTCCGGTTGTGAGGTTGTGGGTTCGAATCCGTGCTGCTTTTCTTTTCCTCTGGATGAGACACTCAAAGTGTCAAACAGAGGTCCCGTGTCAAAGTAGGTGTTGGCACTTTAAAGTTCCGGCACTGCTCAATGGTCATAAGTACCGAACACGGAACAAATGCATAGCCCTTCAACAGAATACGGTATTAACTCGGTGTAAGTAAAGGATTGTTGACATGAGATGTTAAACAACAAAACGACAACAAGAAGAGCTTACAAAAGCATGGGTGGAGCTGCGGCAGGTGATGCCACTCCGTTACCAGGGAAAATTTGATGTAATCATGACGTTCAAATAGACCACATAAAGTTGTATAAATCTTATAAATCTTCTTTGATATTTTTATGCCAATTACTCTTCAAATATCACCTTTCCTTTTATCCCAGCATAGTTTTGCCAACGCCCTGTCGACACTCTATTCAAGATTTATTCAATAAACGTGCAAACTGAATTTAATGCAAGAAATGAAGATAAGAATAGGTGCACCGTTTATTGTTGACGATTAAAAGAAAGATTTTAATGCAAGGTTAGTTTGTGGACATAGACGCTAACCCGGAAAACATGTATGTGGATCATATATACAGGTATCATCTTTCCACTTACAAAAATTAACAGTCAACTGAACAACAAAGGCTCTCCTCAGCACTTGAGCACTGTAATTATATGACACATGGAGCGTCGGCCTCGGTGCAAAGGGTTCCGGGTTTGATTCCTGATTCGTTAACCTGAGAATTGACTAAAGTATCTGAGAGTCATAAATTGAAGGGTTTTTTTTATTGTGGCTTTAAAAATAAGTGGAGACCAGGTTTTACGGTAAGTGTTTTAAAATAAATTCTAGCGTAATGCTTCTTCTCAAATACAAATGTCATACTATTTCTAACGTGCTCTGTTACTGAAATACCCACCGTTTATCTGAATACAAACTTTGAGCTGGGCAATCTACTTTTGGAAGCGTGGTTCATACTCTTCAAAACGAACACTACTAGGACACTGATAAAGAGAAGATCTTGAAACGTTTCTGGAATTGTATCTCTGTCCATACAAATTTCTTTTGTTATGAGGGGACATAATTAACACCAAGGGGGTGGTATTATGAACATGGACCATGCGAGAGGATCGTAACTTTCTCTTGCTCCAAAATTCTGCCACAATGCGTGACTCATGGTCCCAATTTTTCTTTTTTGAATCATCGTTTTTATAGAACTTCACTGTGACCTTCTGTCTTTGGCATCGGAATTTGTTTGACGAGATCCTAAGCTTCGAAGACATTTGCATTCAAGCATTCTTACTGATTTCTAATGGCCTTGTTTGTTCTCGTATCTGTTTGATCCCAATTCGGTTTGACCTCTTGTTCTTCGGTCCAGAATTGAAAATAAAATAACCAAGGTCTCATCCCTTGTCACGTCTACTGCAACCCTTGTTGAAAAAATTGGTAAAATGAAATATTAATTCAATTATATAGTACTACAAAAGTGGTGGAACCAAAAAGAAAATGAAAATGAAATGAAATAATAAAAAAGATAGAGAGTGAAATCACACACCGCGTTTTCTATTGAAGTAATATATCAACAGTACCCTTATTTGAATAGAATCAGCAATCACTATTTAAATTATTGTTCTTTTTACTACTGAAATGATACCTCACCAGTGACCATTATTTCAATAGGGGTTACACGTCCGAAAAGGGGTCAAAGGTTTTTGAGACGGAAGTAATACATGTTACGGATACAATAATGCAAAGAGACAAGACATATAGATCGATTTCTTTGCTATTTTGAGACGTCACAAGTTACAAGCGAAGTGCTTCAAATTTGGAGTAAGTTTTGGCTCTTACGATCATTGAGCATTGAGGGTTCTTTAATATGTCGACATGCGGCAAGGGGTCTCCGGGATTTCAATGTATTAAGATACAGTACAAATTTAAAAAGTGACATGGTCTTAAGTGTGGACATCATACAACAAAACTGCATTATAATTGATAATTATTTGAATCACTTTACTTATGCTAAGTTCCCGACGAAAAACGAATTTTGTGATTTAGACTATTGATTAATGCTTTATGCAGCATATTCTTTTGATTAATGTATAAGCAATTTCCCAAGCTATCCTCTTTTCAAATGCATCGCACTTTCACTTTAATAACGTAAATAGCTTATAACATTGTAACCAGGATGAATGAGATATTACAACTTTCCCACCAGCACCTGGTACACGTATTTAACAAAACAACCATTAATCATTTTCTTTGCGGTACATTTCTTATCTTTCAGTTACAAAAATTCACGTCTTTGATTTAAAGCTTTTGACACGTCCGTTTTCTTTCTAGTATTTACATGATATTGAAAACTTCCTGTTTATTTGTAAATTACGGTTTTTATATATACATTTTTGTATTTTTGATGAAAAACGTGATTTTAGTTCAGATCTTTTCATCAAGAAAATTTCGGCAAATAACATACATGATCCGGCTGTAGGTGGGCGTGTCCATTCAAGGGATTTCCTCTGGTGCCACTGCGAAAGAGTGCTCACTCTTAAACTAATATAATCAGGGTTCGAGTCTAAGTAGAGCACGCTTAATTTTCAATGAAGTTTCATTTTAATGAGATAGATGACTTGAGATCCCGCGTCGCAGTTGGCGTTGGCATGTTAAATATCCCTCTCTGCTAAATAAGTAAGAGTGCCCAGTATCAGCCATAATTTAACGTACCTGAACGGCATTCGGTGACATGCCGATATGAGTGAAAGATTCGCAAATGTGATGTTGAACAACACATCAATATCAATCATGTAAGGAATGGAGTTATACACTATGGCAAAAAATTATCGAATGAAATCGATATGCATGCATTTACCTTGGCATTTCACTCCAGGTATATTATAAAAGAGTAAAAAATAAGAAGCCGAAAACAAGGGACCTTTCCTCCTTTGGCACAATAGGATTTTCAAAATCACTTACTAAATGAAGTAGAGATTTCTTTATTTCGAAGATTACAATGTACGATATATCACACTTGTTGTTTTGAAGTTGATAAAGGTACATGTAGATTAAATAATCGATTAGTTACGAAGGGGCACTACCGAGTACCTTTTCTCTGGACTATAGAGAAATGAAAAATCTTTCTTGTTACATCGATCTACTGTGCAATTAGCCCTCGTATGTAAAGATTGACAACTATGCTTTTTTTCTAATCCCTTATCTCTCTCTGTTCGGGGTTAACTTTCGTTCTGGTATAAATTTTCTTTAGTTTACCATTCTATTTGGTCTCCTTAGCATTGATATATTTAAATTTCTTTATCCAATATTTCTCAAAATGTTCACTTACGAGTATGTATCTAAGTCACCTTCTTGTACCTCAAAACAGATGCATAGTCTAACCTGTTTTAAGAGACCGTTGAAGGGAAGGGGCAAAAAGGTTCACATATGACAGATGGTCTCTTAATTCAACAATAATTTTTGTAAACCTTAAATTTAGGTCATATAGTACAGGATTCCTTTTATTCTGTGGGTCGCATAGACAGGTTAGACTCTGTCTTTATACTATAAATTAGATGTTAAGCCATATACATATATATATGTATCTAAACACATCTATATCAAGGTGTCATTCTGAAACCTATCCATGTAACGTTAACACTTTATGTATCAAAACGTGTTGAGCAAAATTCATGTGTTTCAATGATTTCAATATCAGATAAATGTATAGTATGATTAAGAATTGATACTATAAGCATAATTTCTTTGGACGAATTCGGTTTTATATTGTTAAATCAGATGGACTAATGGATGCATCAAATGGCAAAACCAGGCAACAGACCGATCCTGACTTCTTCCTGTCAATCATTTTTCATACATTGTTCCACTGAATAAAAATGAAAAAGTTGATAACTCTTTTAACTTGCAAATAATCAATGTACCGCGACCTCGACTTTAATATTTGTATTAAAACTGAAATTTGTTCTGATAAAAATAAAAAGAAGAACATTTTCGTTTTTATATTTAATTATTATTTCGTGCCCGAATGTCTACCAGTATTTACAAATGCTATTACTCCATATTTCCTTTTATTTTACTACCGTTACCATGAGATATTGAAAATGAAATCGAAAGAATTCATTGATAAAGAGAATTTGACTTAGACCTCACAAGTAGTGATTTAATGTAAATAATGTCCCGTTTACAGCCAGTGTGGCCAAAACTATTCTATTTCTTAAGTGCACGTTCGTAAAACTCGGCTTTTGTTTTTGGTAGTGTTTGATAAGTGCCGACAATCCGGTTTCTTTTGTACAACTTTCATTTTGACGTCACGTTTATACCCGTTATTTTTGTCCGTTGTGATGGTAACAAAACTAATTTTGGGCTTTGTAAAATTCAGAATGAAAAAGAAGCGAAAGAAAATTAAGTGGTAAAGTTTTTATATTTACTTTTTGGAGGTAACTCTCTTTAAAAAGAGTTACAATTAGGTATCGAGTTTTTCATGAGAAATAAAACCAGTTATTAATTTTGAAGAACTATTTTGTTCGGAGAAGGCATGCGGTGTTTATATGGGGAACTTAAAAAGTGTAAAATAGAGGTACACACGAAATACTCGAGTTTACGATAAAGCTAGAAAAGGAGGTAGTGAAACGAGCAGTGGTTTATGTGAAAACTTCCCTTGTGACCTCATCCCTGTGTAAAGTTTATTCTTGATTCCAGTTGTAAACTTTTGTTACGACTTTGTGTTATGTTGGAATTAATTTGCACCTCGGTCCCTCGTGTGTGTAGACACCTTGACGTGAACACCGCGACCAAAGGTAAAATCAATTTACACGCCGTTTTGTGTCAATATTTTTACATCCAATGATCCGTTCGGAACCGTTTAGGGTACCGTTTATATTAAATAGCTGATCAAAGGGATCTACTATACAAATATTCATTAAACATGGCGACTCGAATGACATATTGGAATTTGGATAGCCGGTATGGTAATAGATAACTACGTGTCGTGATTAGGTCAAATATTTTGGAATTTTTCCTGTGCTTTGTAAAGATGGGTATTATCCCGACTGACCATTGTCTTGATGAAAAAAGGATACGATGTAATTTATTTTTGATTTCTGAATCATCGGTTTAATGGTTGATTAAGAGGGGGTTTTAAGGAGAGCTAATTCACACTCCCTAAGATCACTTACATTCGCTGAAGTTTTTGTGAAATAGTAATAGACAATAACAAAAATAAAGTACATAATATACATGTTTACAACAAAAGGAGGAATACACGGAAATTATTTCAAGATTTTTTTTTTCACAGGTGTCTTTAAGGGGTTGGGGGAGATTCGACTCTCAACCTTCTCGCTACGGGCTGATCCTGCCAGGATAAATAAAATAAAACTGCAAGTGTCATATAACGTTAAGAAAAACGATGGCGACGACGAAAAATATGTCTTAGATAAAGAAATCATGGTTCTATGGCACTAAAATAATTTTGAAAAATAGAATCTCTCTCTCTCTCTCTCTCTCTCTCTCTCTCTCTGTAAGACAATTTTATTAATATTTGTCTATCCTTAAACCTAAAACAGTAAAACAACTACTGGTACTTTAATCGAATGGGTTACTGTTATGCCAATTTGAATGTTACAGTATACATTTACATATACATGTATATACAAATTTATCCCGCCATACGTGGCACCGTGGGCCATTGACAAAAATGGCTATTTAATGTATTTTTAGAATTTCTCTTTAATCACTGTTAGTCTTGCTTTATTCGCGGGACTTGTATTTTCGTATAATTAGTACTTACCTGCGAAAATAAAGTTCTCGCTAATAATACTTACCTGACATTACCAAGCAACATATAACATAAAATATTGTTGTTTTTGTTGTTGTATTGTTTTTTAACGTCCCACTCAAGAATACTTCACTCATATGGAGATGTCATTATGTGCTGGTGAAGGGCTACAAATTTTGCCTATGCTCGGCAATGCTGGCCATAGAACAGGGAGGGTTCTTTAATGTGCCAACACCTACTGTGACATGGGACCTCACATCACTGTGCATTGGTTTTTAATATAGCATTCGGATAGGACAGGGAAAATCGCCAATGGCTTATGGGAACGTGTTCGCCTTCCGGTCATGAGGTCGTGGGTTCTTCTACATCCGGTTCCCGTTCATTTGAACTCACCTTGCACTAGAATGAACGCTTTTATTTATACTAGTAGTGTCGTTAACTAATTTCCAATCTTAAAGTAGAATTGGAAATAAGTAAACTACCAAAGTACTATCATAAGGAAGAACTCAATATCAATTTAACCGACTTAAAAAAAATAGCGGATCTAAAAAATTTATTAATTATCCCTTGTTGTACTTTTCTGTAAAATTCATGATTAAAAAACTTCGCTACCATTATGTCTGAGGGGTATATATGTTCGGGTAAATGTTATCGAGTACGGTCGATATTTTTTGTTGTAGAAATCCTTTAGAAGTCGAAAGAATCAAGTTGTATTTATAAGCTTTCAAAGTGACAAACACCCACCCCTTGTGGGTAACATTAGACAACTAGATAATAACATTTATCAATATAATTTGTCTGCAGTGTAGATTTTCACCATACTACATCGATCGTGTTTTATATTTGCTGTATTTATTGGTCATCCAAAATATCTATGGTAACGCGTCATTGCCAACCACCCGTAGGGTCTTGCCTGAACTTTCAGAAGCATTGGTTTTTGAAAGTCATAATGTCTCCGTAGTAGCGTGTTGATCTTTAGTTTGTGAGGTCATTTGTTCGAACCTACTCGTTGCAGGCGGCTTGGTTTTTCCTGTCCTCCAAACATTGAAACGTTAAAAACCGAGGTCACGTGTCAAAGTAGATATATCTATGATATTGAATCCCTAGTTCTCTTTAGCCGTAGTTGCAAATCATAGGTCAGGCATAATATGTATCCCTTCACCTGTATCAATGCCGTTGTGTTATATCCTTGTTTAACGCGCGACTCGGGGCCTCCGTGGTCGATTGGTTAGCGTGTTCGACATCGAATCGAAGGGTCCGAGAATCTTTTTCTTATAAGGACATGTCACCGAATGCTGGCGATGACCTTCAAAATGTGGCTTATGCTTGGCACTTTGGTTTATATAGTAGTGAAAGCTCTTTACCCTGCCTATATCTACTGTAGCACGCGTACGGACCCGCCTTTGTTTTCCCTTTCTCATCCGACCACTAACAACATTTTTATAGGTATGGGTTATACATGTATTCAAGTTGCATCAAAGTCTGGCAAGCTTAACTTTGATGTTCATGTATACAGCATTTTTTTTTTTTTTTTATTAAGGACCAACCTCCTGTATACAACATAATGAAATGTAATGACATAATTTTGCGGAGATGGAAGAGAGGGGATAGGGTTGGCTACATGTGTGGTTACTACCCTAGGCTTGTAGAACCTTGTGGGCCATAATGGTGGGAATAAAGGCCGGGTCATCTCTTAACCGTTACTGATACTCGGGTCGCCTTATATATATACATGTATAATATACTTGCCAAAACGTACCGGTACTCGATTCGCAACGGGACGCCGTATAATTAGAATTCCATTACATACTAATCATATTTAGTTAAATGATAACAAGAATGGATCCATGGCTGCCATAAATTCAAGAGAGATTGATAAATAGCTTAGAGATGTTCGTGTATTTAAACTATTTAATCATGTATATCGATTCATGCAATATTTCGAAATAAACAGAAGATGACTAGTAAGATTTTTCTAAACCTATTTTAGTATTTAATCTAAGAAATAAATCTTTGAAAGTATTTGAACACCGCGGTAGTGTTATTCAACGTTATGCTTTGAGTTTGACTGACTAAAATTAAAAAAGAGAGCGTGTAGGGTGAAATCCATTAAGGGAAACTGACAAAGCAATGACCGGGAAAAAATAAATTATGTTAATGCACCCTGTGCTCGTTTCATAGTGAAAGGTTATAGTATAGTTTGTTGATTTCTTGCACTGTTGTTTAACGTCCCACTCAAAAATCTTTTGTAGGCCGTCGTGGCCCATTGGTTAGCTTGTTCGACCTCGGCTCGAGAGGTCCGGAGTTCGAGCCCAAGCTACGGTATGGTTGTCTATTCCTGTCTTTTGCATGAGACAGAAAAAACCGAGGTTCCGTATTACAGTTGGTGTCGGCACGATAAAGACACCCCCCCCCCCTCCCCTGTTCCGGGGCCATAAGTGCCGAGCATAGGCAAATTTGTCTTCCTTCACCGGCTTCACTGGGTGTTGTCTCCATATAAGTGAAAGATTCTTGAGTGGGACGTTAAACATCAATTCAACCAACCAGGAATCATTTGCGTATATTAAAACTTCATCGAATGAAGGCGAAGCTCCACAGTTTTTTGCCTAATCTCGTGACCTCGGTTTTTACTAATCAATCTGAGGAAATACAGAAAACCAATCGTCCATCGACGTTCAAACCAAATACCTCATGGTCTCACGGGGGAAATTGTGATTGAAAGGGGGGGGGGGGGTTAAATCAAATTAAATTTTTGCATTCTTTGTCATTCTTTATTATAAATCTTAAAAATAGGCCTATCTTATCGATTTGCTTATCTCAATCATTACGGGTTTTTTCTGTGGTCCAACTTAGGGGAATATTTCCTTTAGAGATTAGATAAACTATATAAGCTATTAATGCTGTGGTTCTGATCTCAGAGACCAGCAAGATCTCTAATCATGACTATACAAGAGAATGTCCTGGGTTCGAGCCCCAGGTCTAACAATCTCAATTCGATCATATTCTACGGATAAGACAGTAAAAGATCGACATCCTGCGTAAAGAATTGACTTGGTATATTAGAGATACCTCGCTACATAGGACCATGTCTTAATGGGTGGACGTAGTGGTTAGCGCGGTCGCTTTTCACCAGTTGGCCCCGGATTCGAGCTTCGGACCTACCAGGGAAGTATGTGAGATGGCATGGCGGTCGCCAACCCGGACACGTGTTTTTTCCGGGCATTCCAGTTTCCTCCCACTGCAAGGAACCCCGGACACCGACATCAGAGCCAACGAGAGACATTAATATACATGTATGTTATGACATTAAAACTTGGTTGTTAATTATTATTATTAATCGTAAAATAGATAAAGTTTAAACTTAAAACGTAGATTTAATAATAGCAGTTTGCATAGTAACATGTGTATATAAGTTAAGACAGCGTTGTGCCTCCATTGTTAAGTGTTTGGATGTAGGTTTTATATGGTTGGTTCGAGCCCGAGCCCGAGCCCGTATATTCAATGGCGCAACGTGCGGGAAATAGACCATGATTTGAAGCCCTTCACCGACATTCGAAGACGTATACATATAGGGCAAAGGTTCTTGAGTGGAACCATTAGACAACAGTATAACAGCAGCAACATATATGTTAAGCGATACGCACTCACTGCCCATCGTTGTTTCTGATCGTCTCATGCGCTTACGAAGCTACATTACAACACTTTTAGAGAGTTATTCAAGCGCTCGCGGAACATTGATCATGCGTTTCGAGGATATTTCTTTGAAAAATTTTGTAAAATGTATACATTTAATGCGCAATTAAATATTAGGATTTTGCAAATCATTAAAAAAGGAGAAATCATCCAGTTGTTTATGATCTCGACTTAAACCGTTTATCGATAAGTTTATTTACAGGTCGAGAGAAAGCGATGATTCAGTGATGTTTTGTACTAATACCTTAAATATCAAAATATGCTGCACGGTTATAGACGGTTGGCGGAGGGATCAAATAATGTATTAAAATGATTACTTCAGATTTGAGAGAGAGAGAGAGAGAGAGGGAGAGAGAGAGAGAGAGAGAGAGATAGAGAGAGAGGTTGCCACCAGGATTTATTTGACACAGTGAAAGGTTTGAGTGTTATTTATAGTTTCATTTAAATTTTATCAAAGTGCATCAAAACAGAAATGATCAAATTGTGCACTGTCGAGCATCAGTTTCTTTAAACATGTATAATATCATGATGGTTAATTATGTATTGCAAATTCCTGGAGGAGGAGCCAGGCCCCTCTGAGTTTGCGCATTTAGGCCCACTCGAAACTCTGAAATTTCGAACTCATCATCATCATCATCATCATCATCACAATCATCACCATCGTTTACATTGTCAAATTTCGTCATCACAACCACGATTCTTTACACATCATTGCGATTACAAACATCTATATATATTGACTATCACTTATCATTGTACATGGTACATTCTAACTTTAACATCACAATTTGACTTCCATTAGCACGTATCGAATTACAATAAAATATCGGTATTCCATATAAAAAAGCCGGAGGAACATTTATCTCTCATTTTCAGTCATTCATGCTAAAGCATTCAAGCATGACCGTGACAAAGCCCATCAGAAAACTCCGTAAATAGCCTTGAAGTAATATTTGTTCCGGAATCCGGTTAATTTTCGAAACTACTATCCTCTTCGATGCATTTCATGGATCTATCAAAAATCGGTCGAACTCGTCTGTCCCCGTTCGCACGCGCGTCAATAGTCTAATGTTAAAATAAATAAAACTAAATTGGTGTTTACTGTAGTACTACCAGCAAAACAATACACCTTTATCAAATTCAATAATTAATCGAAATTTCTGCAGATTTTGTTTCCTTTCCCTAAAACACCATGCTTTGTGTCTCACGCTACCGATCATTGTTTAGCCCTCTCCAATAACCGAAGAAAGGGGGCGATGACCCGACCGAAATGTTCAATAATTTTTTGAATTTTAATTTCAATATCCACGAGACAGACTTTCTATGGGAAGATTTCCTATTTCTGAAAAGAGGTAAAGGCAACGAACGGCTATCGATCTGATATATAGTTTCTATGAGGAATAATGGACTTGAAAGCAACACAACTTTGAAAAACTAATTTATTGTTTCTGGGATCCTACTTTTCGCCGACACAGGAATTCATCCCTTCTTTTACGTTTCGAGTCCTAGAACAAACCAATAAATCATGTTGTGTTTGAATCTGCGCCGTGCTGTAAATGGCTGTCCCTTCCCCTGTCTTTCGGCTGAGAGTAAAAACAGAGGTCCCGTGTGACAGTAAATGTTGACATGTAAAAAAAATACCCTACTGCTCTACGGTCTTTCTATTATTGTCCAGCTAGCGTTGGCAAAATTTGTCACCCTTCACCGGCATACGTTGACGTCTCCATATAAGTTAAAGATTTTTGATTGGGGTTTTCAACAACAATACAGGCAGCCTGTTAATATCGGAAACGCAAACTACAAGTTGGTTTCTTGGCATCGGAACTATATGTAAAAGCGAGTTGTATAACTGTGTATAGTTCGGTGATCAAGACCTAGGGGGGATACTATAGTCATTTCATGTTTGTGACCAAATCTTCTTCCGGCACTGGATTAGGCCTACTGATACTTGGACCATGCCTGGCCTGACATATGAATGTTTTTTTTTAACAAAACATACATAAAAATCGAGTACACTTCGATTTTTGAACCTCGGGCTAAACTTGGGTAACTCTATTTCTGATTGACTGACACCATTTAGAAATAAATGTATTTGAGTCGGCTGTGCTTTCATAAACACGTACCAAGGTGTAAACTAATTAACATCGAGCAAAATATGACTTATAACACATTAAGAAATTTTAATTTCGCTTTGATATCGGATAATGGCTGATAAGTCATTTATAAATAAATCATTTAGCACTGCCAATAACGAGAATCGGCGTCCCGTAGGGTATGTTAAGCGCCTCTGTGACACTCGCTAATTGTCCCTTTGTCCGATTCCTCGCGGCTCTTTAAACACGATTTATGCCGTTAATCGGACCGCATCGAACTTTTTCATTGTAGAGTTAAGGAGATCCTACGTTGCCGCAGATATCTGCAGCCGTACATGGTGTCAACTGAATATGCCGCAGGAAATACGCTTGTACAGACTAAATATGTTGGCCATTAATTATCATCAAATACGTTTGACCAATAGGACCCACTTCAAGGTTTTAATTATGACGTGCTAAAATTGGGGATGCCGGTTTAGCCAGGCTTTTCTTGTTATCATATTGCACCCTTACTGATTGTTGACATATGTTTTATATATGTCTATACATGAATATATTTGCCGATGGAAATTTGAAACACATAACGATTACGTGAAGTGCAAAGTTGTAAAACGTCAGTAAAACATAAGGTTGCACTCAGCCTTGATACCTTCAGTTATTGGTGTCGACGGTTCGAATCTGAGCGACATGACTAATTTCGCCAATTTTTGGATAATGCAATAAAAATAGAAATGACGTGGTACCCACCATTAATACACATTCTGCAGAAGACCGAGAATCGACCACCTTGAAGCTCTAAATGGAAAGGTTGTTATGGGTGGCATAGATGGAAAAAGTTTAAGCCTGTGCCAGCCTAAAGCCGCCATGTTATCTGATATAATGTACGTGGGAAGTGAATATCGCCAATTGTCGATGTACGACAAGAGCTTGGGGCCTCCGTGGCCGAGTGGTTAGCGTGTTCGAATTCGAGCCGAGG
>JACSZP010000985.1:8995-21616 GCA_016161895.1 Pinna nobilis
TGTGACACGGGACCTCGGTTTTTACTGTCTCATCCGAAAAACAGGGACGACCAACCGCAGAGTGGCGCTACGCGGCTCGAACCCGGATCGTTCGATTCGCAGTCGAACACGCTACCCACTGAGTCACGGAGGCCCCCGAAAAAAGCATTAGTTGTGTGATTGAGATTCATATAAATCATCTCACACACGGCAGGCTTATTGACCTGTACTATGGCTGATATTAAGTAAAAANNTGATCATGATGTCCATTTCTTGACACTATGTACAGAATTTATTAAAAAGTATTTATATTAATTTGTTGTTTATTAGTATGAATCTTATTTAGGGGCTTCTAAAGAATAATGACAAGAATTTAGTCCGGTCCTTTAACTTCACGTTCCGCTATATAGATGACGTTCTTTCATGAAATCATACTAAGTTTGTTGACTATGTTGATTGCATCTATCCGAATAAATTCTAAATAAAGGACAGCATGGAAACTGCCAGTTCTGCTTCATATCTCGACTTACTCCCAGAGACTGACAGTGAGGGATGACTGAAAACCAAACTTTATGATAAAAGAGATGGAATCAATTTCTCGATTGTGAACTTTCCATTTTATGTTGCAGTATTCCAGCAGCACCTGCCTATGGAGTATATATTTCTCAATTGATAAGATATTCCAAGGCATGTGTTTTCTATTAGGATTTCCTTGATAGAGGGTTGCCGCTGACAACGAGGCTATTTAACCAAGGGTTCTTAATGGTTAGATTGAAGTCATCTCTTTGAAAGTTTTACGGTCGCCACCATGACCTGGTTGACCGTTATAAATATAAACTATTTCTTTTATTGCATCTTAAATTTGCATCTTTAAGGTATGAATGCAATTGAGAATATACCTTAAGTTTGTCATGACTGATAAGAAACATTCAAATTGTTTCCGTTATTCTTAATGTCATTATCTTTTCTTTTCCAGTGCAAAATGCCGGGACACAAAGAGACACTGAACTTTTACAAAATTTCCTCCCTCATCCTCGTCATAGCATCAAACGTTCTGTCAAACACAATAAAGTCCGTGTGCAAGAGGCTAAACACAACATTCGAGGATTTACTGCGACTTAACAAACACAGATTTTTTCATCTTTGGCGAACTGACCAGTGTTGTCTATGCGCAAGTCATCCACAGCAGACACAAACAAGCATGGTTACATCTCAGTGGAATTTATTATTTCAAAAAGAGGACACTAGATGTCAGCTCGGGTCGTATGACGTATGTAGCTGTTCACATGGCGCACGAAGCGGAGTTGACATCGATGAATTAGATCCGAACCTTGCAACAACTGTTCTGATAAATCTTCATAGCATGAATCAAAACGAATATACGCTTGTAACGAAGCTCCGGGAATTAAGAAACAAAGTTCTGGGATTTAGATCAACGATGAGCCTGGATGATGAGACTTTTAGTGAATTTTGGGAGGAAATACGCAGTCCTATTGAAAAGCTAGCAAAGCTTAATGACTCAGGCGGCTACGAAAATGTATTAAGCGACATTGAATCTTTGTCAGAGCAAGAGTTTGATGATGATAAAGTTTCGTATATTCTGGAAAAGTTAGACTGTGAAATAGAGGTAACGAATTGTGTTTTTTTGCTTCTACGCGACTTTTTTAACAGTTAAAATAACAAGTTTACCGAATAAGCGGTAACGTGTTAAAATATACCCAATGAAAGCTCAAGATCCTATGCAAACCAAGTGCTCTTGGTAATGATTGGTGTAACAATTAAAATATGATTATGATGACATATTTGTATGCATCTAGATCACACCTTGAAATATTTTGTGAAACAAATCTGAACCGCATTCAGATTATATCTAAGCATTGATTCTAAATTTTGTCCGGTTCACTGCGAAATGAATTGAATGGAGACTGTGCACACTGTGTAATTCGCGAAGCGAATTACGCAAAAGTGTGCACTGTCTTCATTCAGGTCATTTGGCTGTAAACCGGACACAATATAGAATCAATGCTTTTCATTAAATTTTTGTAATAACTTTGTCAATTTTTGAAACGTTTATCTTTTTATTTTTTTATCGAAATGATATAATCAAACAAACAGTCACGCATTAATTGCGTCATTATGACAACCGCCAACATCACTGCATTCAGTTTGCGCGACGTTATACACACCCTCAAGGGGTGTGGCTTAATTAGCGTTCGGGTCATTGAAGTATGAACCGAGTGTTTTCTGGATGATTAACCAATGAAATCCTCGGAAATTTATAAAAGTTAAATTATATTTGAGTATTTACATATAACACAACTAATATTTTGCAATGGAATTATCAGCGTTTACGTAAAAATAAATTTAACACAAACTCGATATTCAATGGGATTATTTTCTATGGTACATGACATGTAGTTCAAAGGGAACCCTTTTGAAAGTGAAAATACGTGTACCTTGTATATTACTATGCCAAAACTTGTCATAATATTTTAGCTCTTTGGAGAAATCGAAGGGACATACCGTTCATTTTGTGGGCCGATTAACGTAAATGAAATTATAGGTCATGACTGTTCAAATAGGGTTTATTTGTTTTCTTATCGCAGATTGTAGATGAAACTAAACCTGTAAATGACACTACCGTGTCTAACAGAATTGATCAAGAAGAAGAAGACCATGGCTATTTGTATGCTCCTGATGTGGACAGACAGTTGACCGAAGTAAGAAGTTTGGAGTCATTAAATAGTGAACGCCAGTCATTTAAAGAAAGGTCCATATCCTACAAACCAAGGCATCATTATTTACCATACAACTTCAGTAGAATGCATCATGTACAAGAGATCCAGCCTAAACCTCGATACCACGACACGTCACGAGAAAATGGTATTTTTATTGTATATATAAGTTAAGTTATAAATATTTTATATATACCACGTAAGACTGGCCTGTGGACCGGTCCGTAGTCAATTTGAACTTGAATAAGTAATAAATGAATCTTAACAATATGGTTAAACACGAATCAACAAGCACAAAAACTCATCACTCTATGCAATAATTTATACTATATTCACTGTTAGATTTTCGGAATATTGAAATCAGTGCTGATCCCTGATACATTGTTGACAATACATTAGTAGTTAACCTCTGTTTACAAAATGTTCAAAACATGTTATATTGATTCCTTCTGCTCTTCTTATTTGTGTTCGAATAGAAATAATCCAAGATGAAAGACAGCACGGGGAGTTTATACACGAAGCAAAGGAGCGTTGTCATGAACTGTATGAAAAATGTCGAAACTTTAAAAGAGAAATTCAACATGCTCGGTCACTGTTGCATGGAACGGATACAGCTTCGATTGAAAGAACAAAGCAGACGTACTCGACCTCTAATGTTTCCATACTAGAGTCTCCTGGGTATCCTGGATACCACGTGAGTAAATACGTAAACAAGATCATCGATAGTTTTGTCAGTCGATCACTATATTAGACGCTGGGTAACTTTGATAGTGCACTACCAGTAGATTTAATCAGTCGATGGTGTTAATTCCTGCACTACACCAGACCCCACCTTCGGGTGTTTTTTTATTTACCGTGAATTGTTTCATGGTCAAATATTAAAACCGTCTTTCTTATTTTAGATTATAGACATGCTCGCTTCTTTTGTCATTTATATTTTAGTTGCATCGTATACCTACCCATCTTAGAAAAAACGTAGATGCATAGTATACCTATAGATAAAGAAATTTTGCATTTTCGTGTTGCAGAAGGATATATTTCTGTGACATATAAATATACCTTTGTTCTCATCTGTTTAGGGATTAGACAAGACATGTTTTACTGGGAAATGATATTGCAACCTTGACTAGTGCTCCCCTCAGTCAGGAGGTCACCCCACATTGAATACTTCAAAATTCAGTCTAAAATTTTTAGAAGCCTAGTTAAACCTCAATTAGATACCGCATAGCTAATCAGGACCACTGATATGAGTCACTAAGGTGGTATCAATAACGAGATTCAACAAAGCTATCAAAATTATATTGATAGCCATTTAGGTGATAGTAAAAGAGGTTAGTATGTCTAACTATGTACATGTATTGTGATGACTATCAATATTTTATAAGATTAATCTTTCATCTTCGAATTAGTGACTACTCATTTATAAGCGACCGTTGGTTTCAATGGTAATGGAACATAAATGGTGCAATCAAGATAACGTGAGTTTGTTTTAATCATATGTTTTGTTTCCTTAGATAAGCAGAAGTACGCAGACTGACACTGGGGTCAACTGGCAACACAGTCACAGTAATAGAACTAGAACAATGATGTCAGAGGTACCTACTGTGGAAGCAATGGAAACGTACAGATATAAGACTGGTAAATAGATACTGTATATATGGTTATTTCGCGCCATGTTATTTTTGCCCTAATGCACTTAGAACCAGTTTCGTTCCGTTCAAATTTGCTGAACCTTGTCATCATTCTATTCAAATCAATTTACTTTTTTGATTTTCCGCTGCCAAGTTTTGAATTTGACCACTAATGAAAAAGGCAAAAAGGGCGAAAATAAAAGGAGGTCGAAAATTTATCCTTTGTCAAAATATTAGATAAAAGAAGACAAGAAAGTGAACGATAAGCTAGATTTAGTTTATATCGTCAACTATTTATGTAGGTGGGTAAAATCCATTCCCCTTAGCATTTCACAGAATGATTTGAATCAAAGTTTACTGAATTTCTCTTTACTTCTAGCGTCATCCTAGTTCTTGGCTCTTTTAAAACTGATAGAGGATTTTTTTCGATTTACTTAATGTATGTTGTTATTAATGTGAGAGAGAGAGAGAGAGAGAGAGAGAGAGAGAGAGAGAGAGAGAGCGTATAACGAACGTTGAACAAGCTTACTGCTGCATTATTATACAATGTTTTAATCCAAATATCACCCTTTACTCAAATCTCATGTTCATTGATGAATAGTTAGTTGTGTTGTTGTTTAATGTCCAACTCAAGATATTTTCACTTATATGGAGACGCCGCATTTTGCCTATGTACGGTACTTATGCCCCAACAGAAGGGAAGATTCATTAATGTGCTGACAACCACTATGGCACAGGACCTCGGTTTTAACTGCCTCTTCAGAAAGACAGGGTCATCCGACCGCACCGTGGCACATGACCAGAAGGCGAACACGTTACAGGCCACGGTGGTTCCTTTTCTTTTTTAAACGCATCGGTTTACTTCCCTGTTTGGTACAGTCTCTGCTCTCATTTAAGGATCGCCGTCAGGAGAACAATCTCCGTTCGGCTACATGAGAGATAGATGTCAGAGGATCAGCGAAAGGTGTCACGTGATGAAGTCAGACATCCAGGAAGTCCAGACGCGCTTAAATAACTTTTCCCGGAAACTTACATCAGTTGATGAGATGCGTACGCGCAAAACAACAACGCCACTGTTACAGGTAATTATACAATATTCTTGAAAATGAATTAAACTAAAATAGGTGCAACATCAGTGAAACGGTTGTTATCATTTTCTTTCATGATCAACAAAAAAAATTTCAGCATCAGCAACGGCTGTAAAAACGGCACTGTGGTAACGATAGCGGTGGCAACAAAACTGAAGCATAAAACAATGAAAATAAGATGATTGAAATGGCAATGAAAACGATGGTATCTTGTCTTTTGATTATGAAAACAATTAATCGGCATCATGTATTGCTTACATTTTCGTTTGTCCGATGTTTGTCGGTTTATTAATTGTTGGGCAATGTTCTTTATCCGGCAACATATACATGTACTGTATACAGGGTTATTAATTTCGCTCGTATGCGCTTATAAACAATTTCGCCCTGTTTCAAATTCGCACAATCTCATCATAATTCAATTCAATAAATTAATTGTTTTTAAATTCGCCCAGTTTTAAATTATTATATAATAAAATAGATTATGGGGGCGAAAGGGCCGAAAAATAAATGGGGCGAACATTTTCCTGTATACAGTATAGCCAGAATTTCAAACCCGCCTCCGTACCTAAAGAAATTCTGATACTGAAAGGTGGTCGGGCTTTGCAAAAAACGTAATAGTAAATAAAAGAACAAACAAAATAAAACTGCTTTGTTATTGAATTATCTTAGTGCATGATTAATTTTAGGTGCATGTGTGGCATGTGCATTACCGTCTAATATGTCTATTTATGAAAACTGGCACTGGGATGATTTGTCATTTAGGCCTCAGGTTTATTCCGTTCAAAAGTTTTTAAATGTTAAAAGGTTGGAAACATAATACGTTTTACCTCGTATTAAAGAGATTATGTTATTTAAAATGTTAACCATAGTATGTAAAATGACACAAATTAATCCTTGCTTTATGTATTTCTGACGTGCATTTGGGTTTCTTCCAGATCATGAGGGACAAGAACAGAATATCTGCCAAAATGAAATCAAAATACGGTATAGTTGAAGGAGAGGCATATGGAGATTATAATATCGGAACAAATACATGGAAACAGAATCAAAATCACATCCATCCGGATTTGAGTTATAGAGCAAACTCTAGAAATGCACAACCCAAGTTCTGGGACACAGGACGTGGTAAAGAGTATAGGTTAAGGGTGAATCCACTATCAAGGAGGCATCAATCACCACTTAGGAGCTCAACAGGTGGAGAATTAAAGAGCCAGCTACGTATGTAATAAATAACATTTAATCAGCATTACTAGTACTGTTTCTTTCTCTGTATGTTTTTAGTATTTTGGCAATGTCAACACACAGCTGTAGAATAGCTTATTTTTTCTTTTTGGGGATAATAGTGTCATATACCCATATATATATTTTTTGATTTCTTTCTTTAATTTCTTTACATAGAAAATCATCGGGAAACTTTGTATTCACCATTTATGGTTTTAGGCTTATTTACAAACTGGCAATCGCTCGGCCTCCGAGATCATTACCACTATAAGACTCGGTTAGCTGTGAAATAACCAGAGTTCTTTTTGAACAAAATGACGTATTAATTAGTACATTGTCACTGGTGATTATGACATCATACATTTATTCTTCCGGGCACCTGATCTCACCATTTCTCAAACATTGTCCTTACCATAAACGTTTCATTGGTTTATTCATGGGAACACAAACTTTCGTATTAAGGTTGCAAAGGTGCCGTATGAAATATCGTTGAGCTTATGCCCGGTTGATGGTTCTAATGTCTTCCACAATCCTACTATCATCATATCATTCCATTTTCATATTGATCTTATAATTCAATTTCTTTCAAGTACCGTAAGAAAAATTTTTAACGCTTAAGGCAATGCATGACAGGCGCTAGGCTAGCACTATTTGAAATCTTTCTGTGTACATTGTAAACTATCTCCTTCGACTGCATACATCGGGACTGACAAAGAAGCAATTAAGGACCTCTGAAAATCTAGTGGTAGGATCAGGTATCCTCAAAGAAAAGACATGCCTTTTCAACCCTTTACGTCCGTCGCGCGTCTAAATTGAGAGTGAAAAGAAACAAACTTCGAATTTACCCCACAAATGAAAAAAAAAGATTCATGAACTCTTCTTTAGCAGGATGCTCAAATTGCTTTTGTGAATCACTGTAACTGCAAATAAAGTCCATTTAAAATTCTATTTAGGTGGATTTAGTTTTTATGACAATTATTGAAATTAGCAATACATCTAACATCAGACTGCAGTCTAACTTGTATTATGAGACCGCCGAAGGAAAGGAGCAAAGAGGTTCATATATGACAGATGGCCTCTTAGGTCACATAGGAAAATGTCATTTTTTGGAACCATTCATTCGGGTAACATAAGGCAGGTACTCCTTTTTAAATCAGTGGGTTACTATGACAGGTTAATCAACATTGATACAATTCTTGTAAAGGGTTCTTTCTTTTTCACTTATCAGGTCTTTTAGTTAGGTGGCCTAATTAGCAACATGGCGGATTCACTACTTGTTTAATTGTTTTATATTTGCTGCAGGTGCGACTGCAGAGGAAAGACACCATGGTTACTTTCTATCACATTGTAAAGAAAGATGGAAATCTCTGAATAGAAAGTGCTTCATGATGAAACAAAAGATCAAGACTGCTCGAAAACTGTTCCAACAATCTTCAAAACAAGGAGGCGGGGACGTCCTGGTAAGTTTTAATTTTATGGTTTATCAAAGCACTGTCCATTGAATACATATTTTCCAAGTGCAACACAAAGAAATCCGGATTTTGCAATTATGCAATTTCGAGTAGCTCTGTTCCTTACCGAGGACTGCTTCTGGCTCACATGTTGAAAAAGCTATAGAATATGAAACGAAATTTAGCAAACGGGCGATGAAAGCATTAAGATATACAGTTCGCTATCTAGAGAGATTCGGTCTTGGGTCCACCAGCCTTAAAAGAATATTTATTGCAGATAAAAACGGACTTGGGCCAACACAATATTATGTCTGTGTAAATAAAAATCTTCGACGCTGTTTATTAAATCAAATAAAATACTGCAGTAGGCAATTCACACTGTCATATGCTGGATCCTCCACTTGCTTCATTCGAATATAAATTTACGTTGCTCCGGTAGTTGGTTACACTCTGTTCTAATTATAACTCTTTCATTGTGTCCTACCTAAGTATATATGTATTAATTCGAAAGTCTCCGCAACCGAGTAGTAAGGGCAACAAAGCACATAAAACTCTACAGCTGCTTCCCATATCTGGTTCCAAGTCCGCACTTTGTTGCTTTAGAGATTTCACCAGACTAATTGCGGAAGGTAGATGGTCCAAATACAAAGTTACGCACGCACTTAATAAATAACAGTCGATATTATTGAAATGTTATTAAAAGTGGCGTAAAGAGACCAAATATAGAAAGAAAAACAAACAAACAAATATTCATTTCAAACACTTGTTTTTAAGTGCTTTGAATATAAACTTCAAGCCATCACTGCCCAATGGTCAGAAGTGCCGAACAAAGGCCATATTGAAGTCCTGCACTAGCTTACGATGAGTTTTCTTGTTGGTGAAAAATTCTCGAGTGGCACGTTAAACAACAATTGACCTATCACAAAATGCTCGACACGGTACGGTTAAGCAAACTTTTCTATCATGACATCACAATTAAATGGCCCGTCAAACATTTGTTTGATTATAACATCACAATCAATTGACGTCGAAAAGCACACTGATAGAAACGTGTCAGACGATTGGCGATAAGTCAATCTTACCAACCAACAACTAAAATAACTTCATACACATTCATATGAGCGACAACTCTCTTTACAGGAAGCGGAAGATGATAACACAGATCCCTACGACTCCAGCTTTAGTCTCTTTTCAGTGAAGGAACCGGATTTATTATTTAAAGATCTAGACAACACGGAATTAGATGATTCGTATCTTGGTTCCTTAAAATCGCAGGAAAAGACACGCTCATTTACAAGACATGAAAGAAATGTAAAGAAAGACAGGAAACCGGAGGTTGTCCGAAACCTTTTCCGTAGTTCAGATAGTGCTCCTAAAGTTAGTAATTCTGATGACATGATCGGGATCAACGACAGCTTTGCCGAGTCGGAATACTCTTCGCTTTCAACATACCTCGCACTGAAGAGAGCAGAGGTCAGTTTGAGAGAAATAAAAGGACCCGAGGTTATTCCGGATGATGATGAAAAAGGTGAATACTGTTGTATTATAATTGTATTATGGTTACAGTATCATTTAGCAGTATGGGAAGTCTTGAAATATTCTGAAGAAACAATTGGATGAAATTCGTTCATTTAAAGCTTCTAAAGACTTAAATATACTTTCATAAACCAAAAGGCATATCAGATAACTTTGCCTATATTCGGCCTTCATTTCTTATTCTTTAATAGATAAATCAGCGCTTTTACTGGTTTACAATAGCGGCTTTGAAAAAAAGTTATCAAAATGATAAGTGGCACCAAACAGCTTTCATAAAAGTAGATTTACTTCAAAATTATTAACACTTTTTCATAAAAGGTACATATAATTACAATCATGATAAGTAATTTGTAATAGACATATAAATGAAAAGTCGCACCCACCTGCTTTACCATTAGCGGATTGAATGGTACAAGTAAAGTGAATTTTTGCCTCGAACATGAAGCACGATAAAACTATTCGTGAGGGTTATATTCGTAAATGAGTGGTTAGGTGTAGGTTAAAGAGACTACAAATCTTAACTTTCAAAAGTGACATAAGATTTTCTTTAGATTAATCTTACAATTTTTACTCCATCACAGATATGGTTGCAGAAGAGAAAGATCACGGAACAATTCTAGAAGAATTTAAGTACCAGTCTAACAACTTAAGTGTCAAATGTGACGACTTCCGGCGCCAAATAGAGAGAGTCCGGCGTCAGTTTGACATTGGACCCCGAGAACCTGAGTATACTGCTGTTATAACCGAAAGTGCATCGGAAAAACAGGTGAGTTTTACGATCATGCTCTCCATATATAGTCTGTCAGTCATTGTTGATTTAAATTCATATTTTTACCATAATATAAATTCAATTAAATTTCCGATTTCTGATTCCGAATTGCAATGTGCTCTTGGTCAGACCAGCAAAAGGTAGTCGCTGTAAATTGTCGTGCTCAAGAATATTATTCAACATCCTTGAAAAGGGACATATATTACTTAACAAGTTCCGTTATAAAACTTCCGAAGTGACGAATTCTTTGTGAACAGTTTATGGTCGAGTCTTTCAGCTCTCCGAATAAACATACATAAAATGAACATACCCTGGTTGACCGTATAGGTTGCAAATATACATGTACTTCTTTGGCACAGTGTAATTACCGATGCTGTTCTTGTGATCCCTTTTACAGTCAGTATCTTATGTTTTATGAAAATACATTGTATATTCATATTACATATAAAACAATCGTCGTTATCTTTATCGCCATATTTATAAATAGTATAGGTGTTCTCATAAGCGTTATGTATTCATTATTCTTATAATAATAATAGTAATAATAATCATCATCATTATCGTCATCATCGTCATCATTGTTATTATTATTATTTTTATTATTCTTCTTATCATTATGATTATGATTATTATGATTATTATTATTATCATTAGGCACATTCTTCAGAGAATGTCGAGAGTGAGTCTGACTCCGACAGCATAACTGAAGGAAGACAAGACAGGTTCTGGGAGTCCTATGATATACATGGTAGACATTACAACGCTAATGCACGATCCAAGTTTGTCCGGAGCACCGACTCTGGTTTTGTATCACTGGCATCTCCAAGGCATGATTTCGATACACCAGCTCCAAAAACAGATAGCATATCACCTATGGCGGTGATACAGGATAGTACCTGCTACACTGAAACAAAGGTAATATATTCTAATGCTCAAGAACCTAATGCAACCATGATTCCTGTAAATAATGAATTTCAACCCTTCATACATGTTACATTCAAAAGGCAGCAGCACGTTGTTATGAAGGAAGGGAAAATCAAGAAGGTGAAATTCACAGAGATGCCAAAATA
Organism: Pinna nobilis; assembly: GCA_016161895.1. Lineage (NCBI taxonomy): Eukaryota > Metazoa > Mollusca > Bivalvia > Pterioida > Pinnidae > Pinna > Pinna nobilis. Next base: position 20,476 of record JACSZP010000985.1, read on the forward strand.
TCACCAGAGTATTCTGGAGCATATGTACAAACCCGTTGAATATTGGACAACCACGCATCTCTGAAAAGAATGGAGTGGGATCAGGTGTCATGGATTTCACAGTCGAATTCAAAGACTCGATAAGTGGTGATAAATCCTTGTAATGAGCTGCAAAGACATTTCAATCACCCACACTATCAAAAATTCATCTGGGAAATTTTGTCATTGCAATCAAGATTTAAATTCCTCTCTGAGAAGGACTGGTACAAAAATGTGATAATACACGTAATCAAAAGGCATATGTATACTGCTAACATGTTATAAGAGAATTTTAAAGAGGAGATGCAAAAATGGTCTCATATGGCAGATTGTGTCTTAATTCATGAGATCTGCGTTAGAAAGGCACTTTGAAAGGCAGACAATTAGGTCACATAAGTCAGTGTGCTTTTTTCAGTGATTCGCTACAGCAGGTTAGACTGTATGTATATCTGATTAACGTTCAATGTTTATTATTCCTTTATTCTTAGAAAATAATAAACCATACTCATATGCTAATATTCACTCCCTTTATAACCAGAAACAAATATGAAGGCTACATACTGTTCATGCCTTTATTTTTCAGATCGAGAAAGTGCCTAGAGATGTAGAAAATGATCTGATGATGTCAAATTATATAGGTATCTTATCTACACTTCTTTAATGTAATACTCATTTGTTATTCATTCACTCATTTTTCTAAGTACATTTATTTGTTTACGAATATTTATTTACAATATCTGAAATACTGCTGGTCCTTTCGTATTATATCTAATGAAAAAGGAAGGTCAGATGCCATGAACAATAGTTTCAACATTATAAACTACAAAAACTTTTTAAAAATTTTCCTTTGCAGTAGAGGCGAGACAATACAGCAAAACTGTAGATAACAGCAATTTTTTGAGTGGGACATTAAGCAACATTAAAAGGAACCCTTATCTTATTTTGGTCCTAGGGGTAATTTGGTTTTTTCCATAGTTGAAAAATACATTATAAAGACTATAGACATAAAAAAAAAACTCTGTTTAATCCACATGAAAAAAATTGAGGAGAAAATGGATATTTTCGACACAAAGTAAATTATAGACTTTGAGATATATATATATATTGTTCCTTGCATCCATGA
>JACSZP010000987.1:0-10213 GCA_016161895.1 Pinna nobilis
AGTTGTCCTTTGTTTGAGTAGCATAAAGTATTCCCGTTGACGTAGTCAGTTACATCATCCTTCGCTCATGATAAAATGCTTAGAAATGTTTTCTCAACCACAAGAAAGTTGGCGACATATTGTTGTTTTTAGGTATGATTATTTTCATTTTTGAATAAATAAAAATGAATTAAATATCATACGATACCATTAACAGAAAATCACTGAATATACAGGTTTTATCTTGTGCGAAACTTCCTTTATGAAGAAAAAATTGTTACACAGATAATCATATTATTGGGACACCCAGCATATGCCTACTTCACATGTTTTTTTGTCCTTGTTAAGAGCTTTACCCTATGCAATCCTATTTTGCATTCTTTGACACAGGACGTGAGTTATTGCTCTTACATTGACAAAATATTGCTTTCTGTAGCGTATATTTGACGATATGACTTATGGCATTTATATTGAATGCGATACAGTGCGTATTACTGAAAAATGCCGGTATAGTTGTATACAGTAGTAACACTTAATATGAGTGAAAACAAAGACCCCAAAAGAAAACAAAATTCCATCTGATAGAAAATGCAATTAACTTTACATGGTCGATAAATTGTCGAAGTCAGTAAGGTCAACTTCCCTTTTATTTCACCAGAAGTTTAATGTTTTCTTTTGAATTTGTTAAATGCATTTAAATGTTATGAAAGCTGATATTTATTTCATTGATTTTGTTTCTTTTTCATGATACTTTTTCATATGTGTTTTGTAGCTGATGTTTTTACATTTTTTGTCCTTGAATGGCTCATGATACAAAGAAAATCCGTTTTCTATTTCAAGCATGTGCACATAGCTAACAAAGTCGCACTTCCGTTACTACAATCAACCATTAGTCAATAGCTAATAGATCTTGAAGTCAGAAACAGATCTACGTAGACTTTATCAATAAGTTGTAGAAGATTATCTGTAATTCGCAACTTGCGTGCACATGGATTACGAAATTTATGAAACCTTTTTAGCTTTGACGTTTGACTTATTTGATGTATTTTCTGAAATTGTCGTAGATTTTTTTTCATGAATGGTATGCATAAAGCTACTATTGATATACTTCGGTAAAAAGAACACTTGATGATACGTTTTGTAGAATTACGCTCTTGTTTTTTTGTTTTGTTTTTTTTTTGCTTTGTTTTGTTTTTGTTCTTTTTGTCGCTTTACACCACACTTCACAATCTTTCAGTCAAATATCACTAGTTTTTATTGATGGAGGAGAAAGCCCGGTTACAAATGTACTCGAGGAGAGACCACAGGCCATCCGCAAGTAAACTTGCAAACTTTCTCACATAATCAGTTTAGGTTCAAGAGAGGCTGGAACATGTGCTGACAAGAGGTGAGAGACAGTGCTTTAAAGCGCAATGGTCTACCCATTTGGTCACGTAGGCCCCTCAATCATTAACTCTAGCAGATAGACATATCTACATATCTTGCATATCTATCATGATGCAATCTTATGTTCACGCGTCGGTATAATGCAGAAACATATTTTCGTCAGATAAGATGATAAATTCATACTGTATATAGGGTTATTTTCGGTCAGTGTTATTTTTTGCCCTACAGTACTTGTAAACAAATTTGCTACCACTTTAAATCAGCCCAGTCTCGTCGTAATTCTATTGAAGATAAATAACTCTTTTTAATTCGCCCAGTATTGAATTTGCTCATCGACAATGAGGACGAAATGGGCGAAGATAAAACTGGGACGAAATGTCACTGTATTCAGTATTCAGTATATACATTATTAACCTTCAATATATGTAATTTTAACTCTACTCTATGTGAAATTTAAGGTTTATATAGATTTTACACGGGTATCAATATATTCCTATTCCAAACAAAGTGGGCTGCAAAATGTAATTTAAATTAACAATTAAATGATTTTTTACCCTCAAGTTGTCTAGAATTCTCATATCCAATCAACAACATGAAGGGGTAGAAATCTACAAACACTTTTTGTGCAAATTGTGCTTTAAAATGAACATCGAGTACTACTGATACATACAGAGGCTATTACCAAAGCAGTCCTCTTATTCTTCCATGATGAACAGTCTATTGTAGAAAACGGGACGGTTAAATCTTTTATAATTATATCTATACCTTTGTACATATTAGGTACATAACATTCCAATTATATGATGCATTCAAACTATATTGAATGATATAAAACATGGAAGTCATTTACCGAAGTATCTTTGCAGCACTGCATTTTGATTTGATTGTTTGTTATCGATATATTACATTATTTGAAATCATACAACTGTGAAGTATTGCCATGTGGAGAAACACATAGTAGCGAAATTTTTAGATATGTTGTGTTAGAGAAAATGAGATAAAACACGTAAAATTTACCGTGGATCCAGAAATTTTAGCGGAACCTTATTTTGACGGATCGGTAGCTATTTAATTATTTGCAACACTACATTTTCAGCATAGTTAAGCATAGTAAGTGATGCTGTATGATGCATGTTAATTCAAGGTTAGTATATCTAGCGAGAAATCGCCTAATCACGCGAAAATAAAATTCTCGCGAATAAATCTGGATTTACAGTACTTCATGGCATTTCTTACACTGATGTTAAAAGACAATATTTGCGGTATTGAGTTCAATATTTAATTTGCTTTTGTTTTGTTTCACCCGGCATTTTCCATTTTTGTAAAGACATCACTTAATACAGGGGACCAGTTGTTAATTTATTGCTTAAATATAACCAAGGTATAAAACATAACTGAATCTTTTTTAACGATGGTAACCGAACCACATGGTTTCTTCAAATTTCCAAAGTTGAAAAGATGCTTTCTTCAAGGGTTTAATTTATTGAATTCTTTAGCGACTATATTTATCTCTAGGATTTATTTGAATCCTCGATTATATTTACAGAGGGTTCAACTTCGATTAATGGATAATCAACAGGGCTCAGATATATTTGAACATTACACAAAACTATTTTGTTTATTCCGTCCAAGCTATATTCACTCGAACTGTGATTTATACAGTCTAACCTGACTTAGCGACCCACAGAGTTAAAGGAAAATTTGTCTTTTGTGACCTAAATGAGTGGTTCCCAAAATGACTATTTCCGTTATAAATCACCTGAATTAAGAGACCAACTGTCATATGTGACCTTTTTTTATCCTTTCCTTGGATGGTCTCTTTAAACAGGTTCAAATGTATATCGTCAAAAGTTATTTGGCAGAATAGAATGGTAAAATGTTTGTGGTATTTTTCGCACATTTATCATGATGTCTTATACACAAGTTAAAAATAATAGAAATAAATTATTCAAATTAATTACGTGACCTTCGTCGTCATGGTAATTTTCAAGATACAAAACTACGTCTATATAGAAATATTTGTCTCATCATAAGATCTAGATAAAGTATGGGGAAAATATATTGAATTATCCATAAAACTGAACAATAAAGACATGTTTCAGTGGTATTGCCTTTCAGAGCTGACTCAAAATAGGCATTTATGCTTTGAATTTGAATAAGAAACTTTATCGTTCTTTATTCTTTATCTAAGAACGTTTTTATCTAAGAATTTATGCCGGATCTACTTTAATTTACAAAATGCCATATTCATTTATATGGGGCTGTTTTATTGTTTAGAATGTACTACTTGGAAGCCTAAATTAAGAATAACCAACTGATTAAATCTCGTGTTAGTAAACACTTTACAATCAAGTTCTGATAGTTTTGGTTCAAGGATTTAAAAAAAGCGACATTAACATAACTACACAAAATAAACAATTTCAGTACATCCATGATTGATTAGATATTCACTTTAAAAAGAAAAAGTTAATGCATTTCTGCTTCTGTACATAAATTTGAATTTAAAATACCTTTGGCATAAGGAAACTTAAAGGACAACATTGTCGCTTCACTCTAAACCTAATTTGCTTACACATTAAAACTGGAATTTCTGTAACTTTGTGTTTTTATGTTTTATACATTATGGTTCATATCCCTACATGGAATTTCCATAAAGCACTTGTGATTCTTTTCATTTTCAAATCACGTGCAGACCACTGTCTTCCATTTTGAGTCATTTTTTGTCTCTATACCTGTAAATGCTTCCAACTGTTATTAATTAATTTTCGTTCACAAACACACATACACACCTATATAAACGCACACATACACACATTCACCCCAAACAATGTTATACAAATTCATTGTTTTAAAATTCTTATGACCTTAACATGATGTTTGACATACAATGTACTTTTATGAATTTGTAACCTAGATTATTTGTAATTGTTCTAAATTTGTCAAATTTAGTAGGACTTAAATTTTTGTATATAGCGCCTTCATAAAACATATGTTTATGTACCATAAGAAGTCAATTCAAACGTTTTTATTTTAACAAGGTCCACAAACGCATTTTGATTAAGATATACTTTGATATTTACTTGAACAAAACTCACGTCTTTGTGAGTGCATATATATACATACATCTGAATATCTTAATCTGGTGATAAGGGAAGTTCATATTGAAGTATAGTTAAGTATTTATAGGACAGGGTTATTTTATAAATCAAATCGTATAAGATTGTATGTTGTTTCTTTTATCTTTTGTACAATTCTTTATGTTGTCTTCAGTTGTGTCGGAGATTACTCCTTTTGTATAAAAAGTAATATATTTTCTTTTGCAATAAATCTTTACGAATGAGCAGGTGTTTGTCTACTATCATTTTGTATCTAAAGTGTCAAGAAGAAAGTTGGAAGATTGTTATTCCTCTTGGAGTCTTCCTCTGTCGTCTGCTCTTGACAATTTTTATCTTACGCTAATGGAAAAAACACTAAAATGAAGAATACATTTTGGTCATTCTTTATCAGATAAATACCATTGAATTAAGTCGTGTTCCTGCTTAAAAATAGTTTACAGAAACAGTCTATAGAATCGTTTTCACCTGAAAATATATTTACATAGGGTATGGCTGTGCCATATTCCTTTTCTCTTATTTGATTTATTTTATGTTACTAGGGAGAGATAATTTTACATTATTTTTTTTTCTGATAAAAGCCCAAACTCAAGGAGAGTATGTTCATTTTCAAAACGTCATTTTCCTTTGTACTTTGTCAGTATCCTTATTTTAAAAAGACATTAAAGCATTATTTTAGATGAATCTAAATTAGAGGGTCAACGTACCAAGCATATGGTCATGAAAGACCACTTGCAACTTGTGTAATATATATTTTGGTCTCTGTGATCGTAATGTGACGTGGTAAGACATCCATCACATGATATTTTTGACGAAGTTAGATTTTGATCAATCACAAATAGTTGATGAGTTTAAATATTTTGTCGTTTTTTTGCTGCTCTATGCCTCACATCTGACGTTCAAGTTTTAAGTGATGCAGAAAATATCATTCCTCTAGTGTGCACGCTTTATAGACCACCGATCTTTTTCAAGCATACTGGTAATTGTTTTAGTTATCAAATTGGTACATACGTATTCGAACTACATCCAATTTACTCCTCTTTTATGCATTATCGCATGGGGATGTAAAAAAACTCCGTTGAGGTTTAAATTATCTTAACTCTTTCTGTACTTCTCTCGTAAATAAAAAAAAAAACATCGAAGAAGCGAACATTTCGCTTTCTGAAGGTCGAAATTTGATAATTTATTGTCAGATCATGGACTTTTTCCTCATGACGTTCCGATAATTCAGCGTGTCACGTGGTATAGACTACGAACACTGCGGTCCAAACTTTAATTAGATCGGGTAAGAATTAGAAGCTGTATACTCTAAATCGGAATAACACAACCTCCGCTTACTTCAAATAAAGTCATAGCATATGACATTTCAACTACTTTTTAAAATAGACCAATAAAATAATGAGATTGCTCTAAATGTGAATCTAGCAATTTAACGACCAATTGAGTAGACTGAAGGTAGTACTTGAAAGTGGAAGCTTTCTCCTGCTTGAAATATAGAAGAAAAAATATTAAAAACGAATATTCCAATTATCTATAATTGAATTCATGATTGACTTTCTTTGACAACTTTTTTTTATCAAGCTCAGAGTTGTCGCTAACAAAGTTTTTATTAAACGTTGGGTTACATTATTAACTTGTCTGGAGTAAATAGGTCTAGAACTATAATTATTGGTGTAAACAAATTCGTTCTTAATCAGGCATATCGCATATCTCAGCGATTGAATGCTCGATTTGATTGCTAATAAATACAATGGGTATCTGTGCGGTGTATTCTCGGCTTGTATGTACAGAAAAGGTCTCGTGTTGTGGCTTTTGTTGGCTCGCGAGGTGTTTTGTTTACTCACAGCTTCCCCTGACAGAGGGCTAGGTGTACAGATAAGTTTTGTGTGATAGATAGTCATATTTCTTTGTAATTCAAACAGAATAGAAATCACAGTAGGATCAGTTGACAATTCGACAGAAGGGTCGTAAAGTATTGTACTCGGTATTATTATAGCAACCTGGTTATTTATTTAATCAACAATAATGAGGACAAAGGAAGAACCTGTCTTTATAACAGCCTCTGTCAGAGTAAGTCATTTGTAATCATTCACGCATTGTAGCTGCATGTCATTCTCCGTTATCTTAATTAAAAAGTGAGCATTAATATCAGGGCCTGACGATTATGAAGGAAAGTTAACGTATACGTACGCTTAACATCTGGGATTTAATAATCTAAATATGCAGTATTGAGAGAGGTCTATGTAGAAATATCGTGTGTGCTTTATCCCTGTATAACCACAAGTACGGGTATTTAATTTTAAAGAGCAACAGAAAAGGATGGCAGACGATGACAGCTGGATGTTTTACTATAGAAAGGCTAAAACAATACCTAATATGTAAGTATAACGTTTCTTATCTAGAGTTTCCCCAGCACCTGTCTGTTTGTCCATCTATCTATCTATCTATTTATCTATCTATCTATCTATCTATCTATTTAATTTGTCTTCCAATCTGTCTCTTCTTCTTGAATACAATGTATATAGGTTGATTAGGGTTCTATGGCTTCAGTGTCCCCATTTCCATTTTAATCGATCTACCGGTATTGTGAACAAGGCTAAATCTATGTATAATCCTTTATTATCATTATAATACCACATTTTACACAAGTGCCATTGATACTGTTAATTCGTATAAATTATGAAAATTCTGATAGATTTTAAATACAATGTATATGTTCATATCACAAATACACATAGCCGTAGTAACTGTATATGTAAAATTCATAACTATTCCAATTATAATTGAGAACCTCAATTCAATTATAGACTATCTATCTATCTATCCACATTGGAGTTATAAATTCATCTTATGAGAAAAGTGTGAGCGGTGTTCCCCGTCATACAAATTGTGCCTATTAAAAAGATAAATAGATCTTAAGTCTTTTTATACAAAACTGTATTTCTTACGTCTGCATACGACATTAAGTTAAAGCAGGCTGCACACAATTTGAAATTAAGAAAAGGTGTGCCGACTGAAATTGATATGTTTGTCAACTGTTGAGACAGATAGTGTAGAAAAGTTAATGTAGACGCGAAAATTTAAATACCTCGTAAAATAACACTTACATCTGATAATAGGTACAAATGTGTAACTGAATTCAAGACTACGTATGTAAATTATTTTGTTTACTTAATTTCAGTTTTCTTTGTATCAAGATCTACCGTTGCATTTAAAACACGGGGACTTTTTATTTCGTTTTTATGTAATTCATTCTCCATATACTCTACATATTGAAGTAGACCACTTCACACCCGTGTTATACATATACATCAACAATACAGAAGGATTGCAATGTTTATTGGATTTCAAAGCCTGTCAAACCTGAATGATTTCAAAATCACAGATCTTGTATTGGATAACTAAGTTTAAACAGTGAGTTCTGAAACAGCGCTGTCAAAAGAAGTCAATTGCTGCTCTACGGAGTTTCAAATACAATTGACTTCATATCGAAAGGCTAAATGTTTTGTTAATTTTATAATGGGTTAAAATATTGACTCTGTTCATTTCATTTAATAAAAGCGAAATCAATTTGTTTATGTTGTGCTACAGTTTATGAGAATTCAATGTTGAGTATAAAGACTTGCTGGTCTAATTAGATAGATTTACAGTTTCGCGTACTACAAAACCTGTTTGCATCGCATTCAACTCTAAGTCTGAAAGATAATGAGATAATGTCCAAATGTCTGGTTACTAGTATATTAATAAACAAAAGCTTTATTTATTCAGTCAACCATTACTAGTTGTTAAATTTGTTTAAGGGTATTGATCTTTCTGATTTTAACTAAAATACATAGTGATTGTTGACTTATCAATAGGGTAATACTCAGATTTTGAACATTGTTTATCTTTCGCACGCCCATCCTTATGCACCGCTGGTTTTGACCGGAAATAAACATTTATATTTGTTTAATAGTTAAGTCATGTTGCTTCAATAATGTCAAAATGGGCCTTCGTGGGAGTGGTTAATATGTTCGACTTCGAATCGAAGGGTTCAGGGTTCGAATCCGCTTCAGCGCCACTCCGCGGTTGGCCGCCCCTGTCTTTCGGATGAGTGAGTAAAAACCGAGGTCCCGTGTCACAGTAGGTGTTGGCACATTAAAGAACCCTCCCTGCTCTACGGTCATAAGTGCCGAGCATAGGCATTTGTCCCCCTTCACCGGCACACGGTTACGTTTCCATATGAGTGAAATATTCTTGACTGGGGCGTTAAAAAACAATAAAACAACACAACAACAAAAATAATGTAAAACGGGAAATCTAAAGATACCAAGGGGCAATCAAATTTCAAAAGACGAACTACGGACAACAACATGGTCAACAGACAAAAAGAAGCAATACTGCAAATAGTAATTCACACTACAACAACAAAAAAATATATATATACAGTAACACGAACCCGACTTGGGTGAGTTCAGGTGCTCCGGAAGCGTAAGCAACTGTTGCTTCAGTGCGGCATACAGTGAGACACCTATGTTTTGAGCACAAATTTTTAAGAGAACTCTCTTATCTTACAACTGATCTAACAAAAGACAGATTACTCCTCTTTAAAAAAAAATTAGTAAGGTACACACAACACTATTTAAATATCGAGTTGGAACCCCTTAAGCAACAAGCGTTTTAATGTTCCCGTCTGTTTACTGCGAAACTTTGTTCAAAGCAAAGAACTGGTATAAAACACAGCATCAAAATTTTAACTACACATAATGACGCACTGACAAAATTACTGGATTCTTCTTGATCACCATAATGTCATTACGTCATCCTCATTTTAAAGAACAGGCTTCAAAGTCATTATTTCTTTCTTAAGCACCTGAGTACCAGACTTATTTCTGTCTTAAGGCAGTGTAGCTAGATAACTTATTAGCAAAAAAGTAACCCATGTATTTTCATGTTTTAGCCTTATACGGAACGTGTAAGAACAGAATGCAAGTTGAAAATATGGAGTTTCATATGAATATGGGCTACGAAATTGGTCTGTTATTGTTCATCCACAAGTGATTTATGCCTCAAGTTGTTGTTTTATAAGTCTTTAACTCCCTATTCGCGAATCTTTCACTCATATATTGGCGCAACCGAGTGCCAGTAAATAGGTTTAAAATATCTTTTTCTCTTGGCACCTAGAATCCCCGAGCTGAGAAGTTTTCATCGTGCCTTTAGATGCCCAGTCTGATCAATATTTACTTCAAATCCCGAGTACTAAGGGTAGGAGCAACAGTTGCTTAACGCGATTAAATCCTCGCGAATAAATACCGGATTTACAGTAATATAATACACACATTGATTATCGCAAGTTTAGACTAGTTTGGTCAATTGAAAAAAAAATGAAAATATGTTCTTGCTTTTCTGGTTGCTTCATTAGTTCTGCCAGGGTTTTAGACAAAATATTCAAACATACTAGCATATAAAAATATTGTTCTTACATTTCAGTTAATGTTAAACACATATTCCAATAATTATAAGCCTTAGAAGTTTGCTGAGAATCACTAGAATCCAAGCTATTTAATCCTTCCTAGCCTATGCCATGCTAGTTACAGCTGGGAGTTACAAATCTATGGGGACAATGACAACAGAACCCAAACACAATGACAGCAGAGCATAATGATAGTGAATCCTAATAAACTTCTTTTTCATTATTCATGAATTCATCTATAGATAATTGATATACATATACAATACATAAATTTACATGTATA